>JAUTDX010003146.1:0-70811 GCA_030844895.1 Ambrosia x helenae
AATCACACGATCGTGCAAGGGCATTTTCATCCTGATATTTCTCGTGCTCGTGTTTGCACCGACAATGTTGGTTGGCATTGATCGATTACGGTCGTACATGTGAGGGCGCACAACCGTGCACATTCATGGACTTTGTAGTATTTCTTAAAAAAAGCGCCAAAAGTCTTCGTTTCTTCGTTAGGGTGTCGCTCGGAACTGTAATTTCACAAACAACTCAAATGAGTATCAGAATCAATAAAATTACATGGAGTTTTCTAAAAAACTGGGGATTAATTGATATAAAAATGTATAACTTGTGATACATTATTGCTCGGGAGTATCTTATACATAAAACGAAAAAAATGCACTTCGGAGACAAAAGTTGAGGGGTAGCACGCACACCCCCTCAACGTGTGCTAGATCCGCCCTTACTCAAATGTTAATTTGGTATCTAGCCACCATGAGTAATTGACACTTGTGTCTATGAAATTGCATAGACCGTAACAAAAAGTTGGTAAAATGCTTATACATGTGTATTTGTGTGAAATGCACGAAAAAAACACTGATGTGTCGTGTTGCATATATTATAAAATGTTTTGACCACAAAGTTAATAAATATTTTTTAAAATCATAATATGTTACCAACGGTCAAAAATTGATTCCATCAATTCTAACGGTAAAAAACTAGTTCTACCAGAAAATGAAGACAAAAAACGAGAACCGGGCAGTACCCATTAGGTACACTAGGACTAGGACTGGTTCCTCCTACCACCAAGTAGGAACCGGGTTAGGTCTGGAATCCGTTTTTTTGTGCATCCGTATTTGAAACAAGAAATGATAGATGTCTTCATCTACAGCGCAGTGGTTGGACACCCAAACAATGATGGTGACAAACCCACCAATAAGGGTTCGATCCTGAGCCGCACCCCAATTTTATATGGCTGTTACTTCAGCGAGTCAACTCTTGTGTAGGCAGTACGATTTCTGGGGGAATGCCATAACTAAGTCTGATACATCAGCGCGAACCCGATTAAGACAACGATGTCTGGGCAGACTTTGTCTAGGGCTGCCGATTAGGCAGTGTGACAATGGGTCACTCATAAAAAAGTTACCGTTCAAAAAAAAAAAACCGAACCGGACATTGAACCAGAAACCACCACGGGGTCACTTGTCCGGCCAGGATACCCAACCCAAACCCAGAAAAAAATAAAAAGATAACGGTTCAACCCTTAAAAACCGGTCCGACCGACGACCTCCGGTCCAGCAGCCCAACCACCAGTCCGATGTCCAGGCGGTCCAACACATCAACTCGGACCGGCCAGGGGTCCGTTTCCAGTCAAACTGGGCCGGTCCGATCCGGTATCAAAACATTGGTCTTCGTGATAAAAAAAGTATTGGGCTGGGCTCGGAAATGGACTTAAATCACATCAACACACAGAAGTCATCGTCATCCCTCCATCATCACAATCACACACTAGTAGTGAAAGAAAGAAAGAGGGTTACTAATTAGTTATTAGCAGCATCTTCGAAGTCACTGGAACCACATCCTACCTTCTTCCCTTCGCTGATTCCTCAGATCAATCCCCCGTCTTGTTCCGCATCATCTACTTCAGGTATCATCTATTATTATTATTATTATTATTATTATTATTATTATTATTATTATTATTATTATTATTATTATTATTATTATTATTATTATTCGCCTTACGATTTCATTGCACCTCCTTCTAGGTTTAGTCGATGTTAATTTTGCGTAATATGTGTTTTGAATTCTGTTTTTGTTAATATAAATCTGTTAGCTAGTCTAGTTGCCAACAGTTTTACCACAAATAGGCATGCATCTATCTGGTTTTAGTTGTTCTTAAGGGACTGTTTGGTTGATTAGGTGCTGAATCATTAAGAGGTTTGAGTGGTTAAGAGACTTGAATGATTAAGTGCTGAATAGTTCAGCTATCTGGATGGTTCAACTCTTAACCATTACATTCAGAGCCTTTTTTAGGTTGAAACAAACAGTCTGAATGTTGTACCATTCAGCTCTGAATGGTCCAGAGCCTCACTAAGAGGCTACCAAACATGCCCACTGTGACTTGTGACCTTGTTTTAGTGTACAATGTGTTTGTTCTCATATGAACCAAATGTTCTTTAACATATTTTCATTCCATCATAGATCAAATTACATTTGGATAGTGGGTAAACGGGCAACAAGCTGTGCCTCTATCCCCTTTTGAATTGCAAAAACCTATCCTGCTAAATACAAACCCTTGGTTCTTAGCGAGTCATTTTAAACACCTTTTGCACTCGTTCCAAGAAACGCACTGCCTCATGGGCCAGGGATCCAAATGTGTCAAAAGCAAACGGCAAGAACACATGTTGATTCTCTAGACATGCTGCTTCGTGCTTAGCAACCTTCTTAGCTTCCGCTCTCAAAACCGCCTACCCGGCACAAAGCCGTTGTCCTGCAAACCCACCAAGGGGGATACCCCAGGTTAACACATGCATGTTTGCCCCCCACCCAACGAAACACAAGAACATCCGCAGGGCACAAAGTAGACCTCCCATCCCGCAAATCAGTCAAAAAATTAACCGGTGCTTCCTTTTTGCTTGAGATCACGTCGAAGTAAATCCATAGAACATCTCTGGCTAAGTCATGCCGGTACTTGAACCCCGACAGTTCCTTGCAGTGTAGCGCATGCTCGCCAAATCTATCCCGACAGGCTTTTTTGTAGATGGGGCATGGTTCATCCGGGGAAAATAGAGGTATCATGAGCTGGTATTTGAGAACATACCTATAATCAACCGCCGACATCCGCTGCCCAAGCCTTTCAATAGGCATGACAGTCAAAAAAATTCTGAGCGTGGGCTCCCTGAAGGCATGCGAGCACCGCCCTTTGTCGCGGGGTCATATCAAACTGCTCCTCCATAGTCTTAAGTAGTTAACTCGGCCGATATATCGGTGATATATGATATCTCGGTTATCGTCATCAACTGATATATTGGGACCGATATTTTGTACCGATATTATCGGCGATTTTGGCCGATAGTTGACCGATATATCACCGATATTCCTGATATGGTGTTTATCTTCTTAGTTCTTCCATTTTTTTTACTTTTTATAGTTGTTAGTACTATTTTAAGTCTTAATTGTTATTTAATTAGGGTTAAATATTAGTGTTTTAAGTATTAACAAGTTCCCACTTGCTATAATTGTTAGTGTTTTGCAAGTTGTAAAAGGTTAATTTGTTAATAGTAGGAGATTATATTGAATTGTTAGTGTTAAATTGCTACATGTATGGATTTTGCATGATATAAAAATTGCCGATATTCCACCGATATCTCACTGCAATAACCTATATCTCAAATATCGGTCCTTCACCGATATCCGATATTTTACCGCATTAATTGCTTAGCATAGTCTGCATGTGTTTACCATAAAGAGCACTCGCCAAGGTTTGTTGAGGTTTTTTGGGGGCGGTCTCCTTATCGGTAAAACCGCCTAGATCAAGTTCTGGAAGAGCTGTTTTAATATACCAAGTGCGAGGGTGTAGTCAGAGTCCACCCCACCATGAGTGAAGATTAAAGGGAAACAAAGATAGATTCTCACTAATTCATTTCTGCTTACACTGAATCAAACAAAGCAACAAACTCACTACCTAAGAACAGTCAGTGGTATGGTTATCCCACTACCTCCTTTATTTTCAAACACAAGAAATGCGTGTGATAAAATAAAAGACATCATGCAAGGACTCATAAGGATGTGGATATAGGGAACGTATAAGTCTGTACTGTAGGCTCAGATTCGCCGTAACTTAACCATTTATTTTGGGAAACTTGTTTGGCTGACTTTTTTCTTTTGTGTTAATTTGTTAGACATATTTGAATAGGTTTCGATGCGTTATATTAATTGTCATTTCTACACTGTTACCACTCTTGAAGTTGTAGTAAATAGATGTTGTGCTTGTGTTTCCTTTCTCGTTGATTACTTAGTTCCATGCATGGTTGGTTTAGTCCTTACATGTTGGAACTTGAAAACTCATAATCAATGCAAAACTGCTGTGCTAATACAGTTCTTTTATGTGTCTACAGCTTATCGTAAAGAAAGATGGGGATCATAGAAAGGATCAAAGAAATTGAAGCTGAGATGGCTCGGACTCAGAAAAATAAAGCTACAGGTTACGAATAAATGGCTTGCATATAGTTTATGTTCTTACAGTTTTGAAATTGTTTTCACTTCTATTGTTGGTTTGCTACATCACTGAATGATAGCATGTAACATGGACAATTTGAGGAAAATAAGATGTTAATTGTCTAAATTATATTCAGAGAATACACTTGGTAGTTGGTACTTTTCTATAGTCATGCTTCTTGCTTCTGATTACATAATTACATCTACAAGTAAATAATGCTCATCTCTTGTGCGCTGTGTTTGATTCTAGTGAGCTTGAGTCTCTAAATTGGTGTACTTGATTATCTACTTGTGTGCCATTTATATGAAGATTATTTTGCATACATTGACTTTTCATAATACAGAATATCATTTGGGTCAGCTCAAGGCTAAGATAGCAAAGCTAAGGACACAACTGTTAGAGCCACCAAAAGTAAGCAGTTGATATTATATTTTTTAAGTGACTTGATTGGTATACTGTTTTGTTCATTTTGTTAATGCTCTCATGTTGTTTTTTCATGTACATAGTTGACTGCGTTTTTTCTTTTATTATATATACCTTTATATTCATTTATGATAAACAGGGTTCTAGTGGAGCTGGAGAGGGTTTTGAGGTTACAAAATATGGTCATGGTCGTGTTGCACTCATAGGATTTCCAAGGTTCGTTATGTTATGGATACTTATCTTATGACTCCTTCTTCCGTACCAACACAAAGCCTACTTTTTACGTTCGTGTAAAATACGTTGTACTTTTCTCATTTGTCCGATTTTAATCATTTTATATTATTTGTACACTTAAGTGATTACAAGATGGGTTTTCTGTCCCATCTGGGTCATTATGCCAACCTTTAGTGCGGTATGGGGTCATTGCGTGGACTTGTTGTAAAACTGTTTGTATTGGTCATCATTAAAATACCCTATAATGACCCAAACAGAACGAACAGCCATCTATTAATGATTCAAATATACAAGTAAGTTGACTAAAGCAGGACCAAACTTGAAGTACACTGGAATTTTCTGCAAGAACCTAAAAACAAAATTAAAAACTAATGCAAAGCCAAATAACCAATTGTGATTTTAAATCGGGATGTTATAGTTAGGTTTGGCCTTTGTTTTTAACATATATTGAGGCCGAGTGCAGCTTAAAGCATGTATTTCAAGTCCCAACACAAATGAACTGGCTGTGATCATTTCTCAGTATTCTGACATCCTTATTTTTATACAGTGTGGGAAAGTCCACGCTCTTAACCATGTTGACTGGAAACTCAATCGGAAGCTGCAGCATACGAGTTTACAACACTCACTTGTATTCCTGGGATTATCCACTACAATGGTACTAAAATTCAGTTACTTGATCTTCCTGGAATCATTGAAGGAGCTTCTGAGGGCAAGGGGCGTGGTAGGCAGGTAAGTTTATTTGTTTAATATGATTGACATCTTTTTTTTTTTTTTGTGGTGATTTTTTTTCTTTTAAGTTTAATAAATGCATCACTTGGGAATACAATTCTAGCACTTATATAATAGGAAAGCCTTCAATCAGAAAATAATGCATATTAAGTGATAGGATAATGATACATAGGCCATCTAAGTATCAAGCTGGTTTCTTTATGCTGATTCCAACAAGTTTTTTTTTGCCATAAAATTATTAAAATGACAAAATGCCCCTAAATTTTATGCTTTGTCCTGTCTAGAGTACTGAGTAGTAGAGTTTGTAACATGACAAAATGCCATTAAATCTACGTCTACTCAAGTATGTTTTGACAATTCCTGATATCCATCTATAGCTGACTCCTTTGAGTAGATTCATGGTTTTTGTTGTTTTACAGCTTAAGTTGTGATAAAAGTTTCAAACTTACATGTATTTTATAATTTTACATATTTTTTTGGCAAGTTCTTTTGTTGGAATCAGCATAAACGAAACCAAATCGATACACGGATGGTCTCTAAATTAGTTTTATTATTTTGGTGCCATTACTGAAAACTTTTGAATACTTGGGTGATCTATGTATACGTCATTCTTTAATTTATTGAATAAAGTTACCTATTCATGCCAGTTCTAATAGATGCATCTTTGCTAATGACATGACATTGTTCTTTTCAAGTTTAGGTGATTGCAGTTTCAAAGTCATCAGACATTGTGTTGATGGTTCTTGATGCTTCCAAAGTAAGTCCTCATCATGATAAAAAAAACTCATTTAGTCATCCCTATTGATGAATCTGTGACTGGGTAATTCTTATCTGATTGTGACTTACAAGTTACGGGAACTGTCATTGCCTATTGATTTTTAAGAATTTTAATATTTGTCACCGTGGCATGAAATTTCGTAGACCTAATATTTGAGAAATTAACATGTTCCCCTTGTTAAGAAGTTCTAGAAATGTGAAGAAAAGGAGTATACAGAAAATTGGAAAAAAAACGGAAGGGAAAGATAAAGAACAGGAGAATAAATACAAAAATATTTCGAGGGGATATTTTGAGGAACCTAAGAAAATTTTTTGCTGGTAGAATTTTTCTAGTAACAGTTTCACTTAGTATAAACTAGGGTCTTGGGGGGTCTTTAATCAGCACCTAGCAAACTTAAAACACCAATACATATACTATTTCACCAATAATGGGCGCACAATCAACCATTTTTATACAGTTCGACCATTTTTATATTCGTTATATCTTAGAAATAAGGGTGTTGCACTATCCTCAAAAAAATCATTTTCTAAGATCTCTTGTCTAACTTCTATTTTCTTAATAAAATCTTCAGAGTGAAGGACATAGACAGATATTGACAAAAGAGCTTGAAGCTGTTGGCTTGCGCTTAAACAAGAAACCACCACAGGTAGTGTTTCAAATCATTGATTCATTGTCTTGGAAAATGTCGTAATCCCAAGCATCTGATAGTAAATCTTAATATAGCTCTACCTCTTTATTTTTTTCTCATGTGAACAGTTTTTGTTTTATTTCACAAATACCAAGTTACTGTTACTTTTGTCTTGCCATAGTCATTATACTTCTTTTTTATATTTAAGTCATTTAATATGTTTTTTTTTGTCCCCGTTTTGTCATTATAGGGTATTTTTATGATGATGCAAACATGACAAAACTTTTACAACAAGTCTTTATGATTATTCAAATAGCTTAAAACTCTGTATAATTCCAGACAGGGCAAAAAGTGAACTTTTAACTATTTGTGCACAAAAAACAGAAGTTGAAAGTACATTAGTACTTTACGCGGGACATCCAATTAAATTTTGTATTTTGATGTGTTTGGTCCCTTGCAGATATACTTCAAAAAGAAAAAGACCGGTGGTATTTCCTTCAACAGTACAGTGCAATTGACCCATGTGGATGAGAAGCTTTGCTACCAAATTCTACATGAATACAAGATCCATAACGCAGAGGTAATCTAAAATTTCAGCTAATAAACCACTGGCTCAGCTTAAGAATCTTATTGATAATTTAATTGAATAAGAAATTTCTAGTGTTATTGTACCTATTAAGTCAATATATTAATTATATTGTTTGAACCGTAATGTAAATTGTTTTCCCCTTCCCTCTGGAGGAAGAAGAAAAACTATCTTATATACATCTGAGTTTTTTGCTATATGTTCAAGGAATTATTAAATGTAGTCCTCATCATGTTACTCCTTTTTCATATTTATTATTTTGTAGTTATTATTTCGTGAGGATGCCACTGTGGATGATTTGATTGATGTTATAGAGGGAAATCGTAAGTACATGAAATGTATCTATGTGTACAACAAAATCGATGTTGTTGGTATTGATGATGTGGACAAACTAGCACGACAACCGAATTCTATTGTCATTAGTTGCAACTTGAAGGTATGTTTTGTGCTTCATTATAAAAAAAACGTTGCTAAAGCATCTGTGTTTGTTCAGGATGATATCAAAACTCAAAAGATAATGTAGTCAGTGACTACCATAATTATCAAAGGCGTGAGGCGCACTCAAGGCGCTTAGGCTCTACCTGTGGCCTAGGCAAGAAGCGTGAAAAAGCGCGGGTCTAAGAAAAAAAAGCGCAAATAAAAAATAAAAATAAAAAATCACTAAATCATTAAAAATAACAATCATCCTGTAATAATATACATATAAAATGATTGATTTAGCCATACCTGCTAAAAGAATTAACACGCCTTTGATAACTTTTGATAACTATGTGGCAGATAAAATCAGTTGGTGGTAAATCAATGAGTTGAGGTGTTCATATATTGAAGAATAATTCAATAGAACGGATTTAGGGATCGATATGCAGATTTGTTTTTATCTATAGGTGTTTCAAAAATCAAATATATTTTAAAATAGAAAAAAGATTTGATTGAGATTTATATATAGCGCTATAATTGGCGACTATTGGTCAGGGGATTAGGTTAATAAAAAATCAGACCATAGCTTTTTTTATCTAGGTGGGAAAAGCGGGATCTAGTGGTTTCTAGGAAATTGGTTGCCTAGGCGGTCAAGGCGATGGCTTTTGATAACTATGGGGACTACATATATTCAAAAGTTTTCACCAAGACCACCTCTTAAAACAACTAGAAAGGCCAACCAGGCATCAGTATGGTTTTGCGTATGCCAGATCAGGTGGAAAATTAGAATTGACAAAATACTTCAAAATGTTAAGCTTCTGTTACATCTGCAGTTGTAAAGTGACAAGATTACTCTTGAAACTACGCAACTATGTTTTGACAGGTCATCTATAATTAATTCTCTTGAGTAGATTCGCTAGTAACTTGTCATTTTATAACTCTAGATGGGATCAAACTATAATGTTTAAGAGCATTTTTGTCATTTATAATTTTCTGACATTTTTTTTTTTGTCAAAGCATCATAAATGACACCAATTTGATATTTGGGTGGCCTCTAAAGTTTTTTTTTGAGTTGCCTTGGTGAAAGCTTTTGAATACTTGGGTTATGGGTGGCCTATGTATACATGATTACGTTCTCCTTATTTATGTATTTATTATCTTTCACTTTTTAAACTTCTAATCTGCTTATTTTGACAGCTCAATTTGGATAGACTGCTTGCAAAGATGTGGGAAGCAATGGGACTAGTCAGGGTTTATACAAAGCCACAAGGCCAACAACCTGATTTTAGTGATCCTGTGGTTCTTTCTGCTGTACGTTAAACTCTCTCTTTTGTGTGCCAGACTGTGATGTTATTACGTGCTCGAGTAATTAGTATTGTTTTTTTTGGGAGAATGTCGCTAAACAGTAATCAAGTTCTACCATTATTTCACTATGCCGCCCAAAACTCTTTTTTAACCACTCAAGCTTCAGTTTTTTGATGTTTGTAAAAGAAAAAGAGTTTTTGAGTGACATAGATGGGGAACAATGGTGAAACATGATTACAATATAGTGACATGTGCCTTTGTTTTTCTGCTGGAAAGTAAATACAGTATTTTTATTTATTTACTTATTTATTTGTAATTGCAGGATAGAGGTGGGTGCACCGTTGAAGACTTTTGTAACCATATACACAGAAGCCTTGTGAAAGAAGTCAAATATGTATTGGTTTGGGGCATAAGTGCAAGGCATTCCCCCCAACATTGTGGCCTTAGTCATGTTCTTCATGACGAGGATGTTGTTCAGATCGTTAAGAAAAAGGTATAGTTACAATATTGCCATTATAAAAACCCTAAAAGACCTTTTTTTTTATAATTTAAAACAATTTATTTAATCCTAAAATAAGCATTTTGAATTAATCGGTCTTTATTATCAAAAACTATTTATTTTATCCTAAGATAAGCTGATAAGCAAGCATACACGCTTTTCTCCATGGAAACACTGGTCATACCCAGTTCACAAGGGGGGACTTGGGGTTGACGTATGCATTGTTACCCCGCATTTCTACCACAGCATGATCCATAACTCGAATCCGTTAAACACTGAAAATTTGTGTATTATTCAATTGATTGCACCCAACAGGAGAAAGAAAGTGAGGGAAGAGGCCGGTTCAAGTCACATACAACTGGTCCTGATCGAATAGCTGATAGAGTAAAGAAGGCTCCTTTGAAAAATTAGTCAACTGGTCAACGTCATCTACTATGCGGATGAGGGCGTAAGCAGATCTTTCTTCTTAGCATACGCGAACACCTTAATTGTTTTGATCAGATATATGAATACAAATGTTTTCCTTATTATACTTGATGTTGTGATGTAAAATTTGAGGAAACAGACTACATGTATTTTGGAGTTTCCAATGGTCCGGTACATTGTTTTGATTGTGTTTTTGTTTATCTGGTTGTTTGAGTAGTTATATATACGTTCAAGTAAGCGATTTTAAAGTTGTTTATAAACTGCTTATTTCTGAAAAGTGATACATCTATATTTCCATCAACACATCCTTTAGTTGTTCCTGTTCCTAGTGATCTGCCAGATCCGAGTCCATTCCAATTTCCAAACCTTCACTTTTCCCATTCATAAAACACACTTGTCCAGCTTTGTACACTTATCTTTTGTAATTGACAACAGCAGCCTATACCTGTCCATTAACGCACCGTTCCCAGCCAGTTAGTTATCCGTCTAGAAGTTTGTCATGCTTCCTATCGGACCATCTCCAACTTTAACCATCAATTTTGTTCCAATGGGATGTCTAAAGCTCTAAACCCTTTGTTAATAGCTGCAATGTCCTTGCAAATGCCTTTTAACAGGAATAAAACGATCAAACCTTTGATTTTTATGAGTTGCCGTAACAACCTTGACCCTCAAAGCCGATGGGTTATCTTTAAACTTCCACCACCATTTTGCTAGTAAAGCAAGGTTTGCACTTCGGATATCCCCAACACGAACTCCACTTAGTGTTTTTGGAACTACCATCTTGCGCCACACGATCCATCTAATTTTACTCCCATTTTTCATTCCCCAAACGAAATCCCTCCTGATTGCCTCAAGGTCTTTTATAACATATTTTTGAGCATATAACATAGACAAATAATAATTCGGCAACGCCCCCAGGCCCCAACAGCGCTTTTGCCAACACAATTCTGCTGGCAAATGAAAGATATTTGGTTTTCCATACTGAGAGTTTTGAGTTAAACTTGTCGAGAACTGGTTACCATTTTTGTCTGCGTTTCATGTTGGCCGCAATTGGCAGCCCTAAGGAAGTAAAAGGTAACGACCCAACCTTGCAATGCAATTCATTTGCCAATTGCCATACCCAACACCTCATCATCCTCTTAACACCAAAACCAAATAGATTACACTTTGACAAACTCGGGGGTTAAATCGGCCTATGCGGGGAGTACACGGAGTACTCGGTCAACTCAGTATTGTTTTGCAACACTGGTTGTAACTATATTATATTATTATTATTCTCACAACTTTAACCAAAACGTTACTTGTTCAATAAAGCAGTAGGACGCCGGTAAGAGTTGCAAGTATATTTTTAATGCGTACAACTTGTTAAATCATTTTGTTTAAAAGCTTAAAATGCTATTCTCATCAAAAGAGTTGTGAGCTTTTTAATGTCCCACTCCCCCTTTACCCAATCAAAATCTGTAGCAAGAAACAACGGTTATTTCAATCAAAATAAGCTCCAATACAAACCAACTACACCATTAATGCAAGCACAAGTAATTCTCTTTTAAAACAGGAAGTGAACCATTGTTGTGAATTTTGATAACACAATCTCAAACAACATGAAAACGGTCCCAACTAGTCACGTTCACTAATGGCAGTCAAGTGTTCATCAATTTCCTCGGTGGAGAGCACATGAAACACTGGATTCTCCTTTCGCACAACTCCAACCTGCTCACACAAACAGTAGAAAGAAATCTATATAAACATGATGACGCTGTGAAAACAAATTCCAAACCGTAGAGGTGTAAACACGAGCTTAGTTAACCAGACTCAAAAAGGCCTGAAAACGCTTATAGTAGCATTGAATCCAGCTTAGAAAAGCCTGGTTCACAGGCCTAGATCTCAGGGATTCTGATCAGGCTTTATTAAGGGTCTGAAAATAACAGTCCAAAACTAAACCAGAGTGGGTACCGTTATGTATGGTCGGGCTCTCGGTACTTGGTATGAAAATATAGTTCTCAATCAGATGGATTCAAAAAAGATTTCCATTTTATTTTAACAAAGCCACACCATGCACGCAAAAAAAAAAAGGCTTAAATCACTAGCCCAAACGTTTTGAGTCCAGTTCATGATTTGGTTAGGCACTGAACCCTTTAATAAATTGGTACGATATGGTCTGATTCGTGTTCAAAAATCGGCTACACCGAATTTTTGGAATGTTGCATATTACTATAATGCAGCACAAAAGAAAAAGTATGGTACAAACTTGTGAGTCTCATGCAAGCATTGGAACTATTTCATCATCAATTGGTATACTTTCCTTTTTATATAAAATAATACAAGTATGTGTCAAGGTGCATTCTTTAAGTAAACACGGAATTTCTTTTCATACCTCAATCTCATTGGCCTTAAAGTCTTCTTGTAGAACAGATTGCAAAGCAGAAATTGCAGTCTGCAGTCAGCAATAATTAAGCATGTTAAGTACAATAAAATATGACTTCCACAAATCAGTTGCAATTGGTATGGTACGTATTCAATCTACTTCCATTATTTTGATAACCGAGGTTAGCTCAGAATTTCACATTTTCAAAAATGATCTTTTCCTAAAACAGAACAGAAAAATGCACCTGCACGGTTTCATCATAAGAAAATTCAGGATCATTTTTCATTTTCTTTTCCAGGAAATTAATTGCCTCTTGCTCTTTCAAACCAGCACTTGTTGCCTGCAAAAGAAAGTATAGGAGTAAAACTTCGTGTGATTTATCATTTACGCCTTTCTAAATGCATCACCTTAGATCAGATAGCTTCTTATTAGTTGAAAATGGTGTATAAAACTCTATAACTTCATACATTCTTATAAAACTTATAACTTCATACATATCCATCTAAATTTCATATCATATTTACTCATTTGACATTTAAACAGAATAAAATGAGTTACATATAACAATTTTTTCCACTGAATGAATGAAATATAATATTATATGTTGACATGATTCATGATAATTTTTATATTTATTTGTTCGTAGAAATATTTTTATAAGCATCTTGTTTTGATTTACCAGATTATTTAGAAGGATACATACATGAGATTGATATTGACCTTTTAGAAGAACATATATGAAATTAATCCTACAATGAAAAGGTTGGTTTTCGACGATAATAAAATCTCCATTTTGAAATTATACATACCTTATGACCAAAGAAGTGGCCAGCTGGATCACATTTGAAAAGTCTAGGTCCATTCTCATCATCAATACCCAAAACCATAGCCACTATAGCAATAGATGAAAAAACAAATGACATAAAATTCACATTTTGAAATAAATCTGACTGAATTAACTAATAATTAGGTCAAATTGCATAGTAAGTAGTAAGAGAGAAAATACAACAAAGTGTTAGTTCCTCCCAGAAAAGTAAGAAACAAACCTACTCCAAGTGGTCTCATGTAAGCATGTTGAGTATAGACTTGGGATTTGTCGGCAATCCTGCCACATTTGATTAAAAACATAGTTAACAAAATGTTTTCCTATAAATTTGACATTGTGAGTTTGCGACACGCAGACTCAAGACTCGTATCATATAGATAAGAAAAATCTAACCATTAAAACAGCAACCTATGCATGATATAAAAAGGAATCGTGAATAAGCAATAAAAACATGAAGTGATAAAATGAAACTCGCATACAAATATATAATATAGACCATGAGTTCTTTAGATAACCACCTCTAGAGCATAATGGTTCGAGATACATTTTACCAAAATAAGCAGTTGTGTGCAGTTAAGGAAATAATATATATTAGGGTGCAAAATAACAGAATTACCATCTAGCCAAGACATCAACAGGCATCTCATATCCATATTTAAAACGAAACTCAGCAGCTTCATTCCTTGCTTGTTGAACCAAGGTCCTAGCATCAGCTGAAATTAAAGAGAAAAGGTACATTTAATTGGTTGGATGAAATGACTATATATAATATGACAAAGAAAAAAGTCAACAACAGCACACAAGTAAAATGTATCTACAAACTGCAATAACATCTACACACATCCCTACCAGCAATTGATTAACAATGTAAGGCAATTACGCGGATCAAATCAAGGTACAAAAATTAACAATGCCCTTATACAAGTAAATCTACATATGCGTCAAAACACAATATCATTAATTAAGTAGTTACTTTTTTCAAGACCATTATGCAAATACAGTTCTGCTAAAACTCTTATTGGTATGAAACATAAATTTAAAAAGTCACACGATATGAAACAAACAACAAAATGCTAAAGTGTGCCTCTACATAATCATTGTGTGTGTTCATTTTCTTCTAACAAGTTTTTGTTTCTATGCTGATTAGCAACAATTCCTATGTCGGCGTCATTATATGTAAGAGCTATCAACAACTTTAACATGATATATTTGCTACAATTATTAAACAACAACCTGTAGTGCCAGTAGCCAACAATCCAAGGAACTTAGTAACCGGGAAAAGATGCGTAACGCTAGTCGGATCCAACAGCTTGTCCTACACCATCACCATAAAACAATTACAAAAAAAAACATTAAATTAAAGTTACAACATTTAAAAAAAACCCATAAAAAATCTTAAATCGATGAAAATAATAAGCGAAACTCACCGGGACCTTCTTCTGAGTGACAACACACACTGAGTCTTTACCTCGAACACCAATTGATGTGACCCCAGCTGCTTTCACTGCCTTAAAAGCATATTCTGTTTCACCCACAAAACAAAACCCTAACTTGAACCAACATCTTATAAAAATAATAATAAATCTATTAAAATGAAACCCTAAAGATAAATAAAATTTATTAAATCAACGATCAGACATATAAAAAAAGTAAATTTGATAATAATAATAATAATAAGAATGGATTATTAGAGATTCATACCGACTTGAAAGAGACGGCCTTCGGGGGAGAATATGGTAATGTGACGATCGTATCCACCACCGCTTCCACGACTCATGATGATGATGATGCTTTGATCAGTGTTCTTCTGTTAGGTTTTTTTGTTTGTTTGTTAAGAGAGTGATGATCTTCTTGTTGCTGATATGAAATAAGTAGACGAAACCTTTCTTTCTGCTCAAGACAGATCTCTTGAATCAATGGGACGAAGTTTAAATAAATAAATAGACTGGACTGTGGACGTATATGTGTCGTTTCGAGCCCGGCCAATTTGTTGAGTTATTTGGGCTGTTTATAGAACTGGGCCACAACCGGAACTGTGGGCTAAAACTTCAGCCCTAGCAACCATTTACGCCGTGTTCCCGAGTTCACTTAGGGTGGGTGGGGCGCTATCCGGACTCCACTAAACTACCCTGATTTTCCACCAATACCACACTGTCACATCACTTCACTGATTTACTTTACTTGGACATAAATTTGGAGACAACACTACTTTGAACTACCCAACCCATATAAAACAAACCCCACTCACCATCCGTTATTGCTTTACTAGACCACTACCTGTGAAGAATTCGTGAAGTGCCCCGTCTGACCTTATAAAAAGAAAAGAAGGGATCCCTTCTTTACTTCCATTTCCTTTAAAATAAAAAAATAGAATTTGGCCTAAAAATTCTACCATTTTTTCCATTTTCTTAAAAAGAAAAAAAAATAATAGCTTAGGACATGTAATGGGACGAGTACGTTTATAAAATTGGGTACGAGTTTAGTTTGAAAAAAAAATCATGGGTATGAATCATATATGGTATAGGGCGATTACCCAAACCAATTACCCAACATATGCATACATGATACCAAGCATACCCCAATCACACCCGCAAAGATCTATTTTGCATGGGGGTTGTTAAATTAGTGTTTGGGCTCCGGACTTATCAGTCTGAACACGTCATTGAAGCAGTGTCCATTTCCGATGCAGGCTTGCGGGAGGCAATTGAAAACATTGTTGTCTGCGGAGGGCCGCATTTTGGGGACCTCCAGTGGAGGTTGGCTTCCCTCCCTATGCGTTACGGGGGTCTAGGGCTTTCCTCGGCGGAGGACGTCTCCGCATTTGCCTTTGTGGCGTCTAGGGCCCAGTCATGGAAATTACAAGACCACATCTTGCGAAGCGCTGGGGTCGTGGGGATGGATCCTGATTACTCTCTTGCGCTTAGTAATATTGAAACAACTCTTCCGGACCTTGATCTAGGCGGTTTTACTGATAAGGAGACCGCCCCCAAGAAACCTCAACAAACCTTGGCGAATGCTCTTTATTGTAAACGCATACTGGATATGGAGGAACGGTTTGATATGACTCCGCGCCAAAAGGCAGTTATTGCTTGTCTCAAGGGGGGCCCATGCTCAGGATTTTCTGACCGTTGTGCCCATTGGAGTTCTGGGGCAACGGATGTCAGCTGTTGAATATCGGGCCATCCTCAAATACCGGCTCATGGTACCTCTTTTTCCTCCAGACGAACCATGCCCCATCTGTAAAAAAGTCCGCTTGGATAGATTCGGGGAGCATGCCCTTCACTGCAAGGAACTACCAGGGTTCAAGTATCGTCATGACTGGGTTAGGGATGTTTTATGGGACGTGCTTAAACGCGCTGGAATCTCGTCCAAGAAAGAAGCGCCTGTTAACTTTCTGACTGGTCCGCGAGAGGGGAGATCTACCTTACGTCCTGCGGATATCCTTGTGTTTGGCTGGGCGGGAGGCAAGCATGCATGTGTTGACCTCACGGGGATCTCTCCGTTGGTGGGGTTGAGAGATAGTGGCTTCGTTACTGGACAAGCGGTTTTGAGGGCGGAAGCTAGGAAGGTGGTTAAGCACGAGGCAGCATGCCTAGAGAATCAACACGTTTTCCTTCCGTTTGCCTTCGACACATTTGGGTCCTTAGCTCCTGAGGCGGTTCGTTTCTTGGAGCGGGTTCAGAAGGTGGTCCACAGCGACTCGCAGAGCCCAAGGAACCAAGGGTTTGTCTTCAGTAGAGTAGGCTTTGCAATTCAAAAATGGATAGCGGCGCAGCTTGTTGCTCGCTTACCCATTATCCAGATGTAAACTTGACTTTTTTATTCTATGAAAACGGAATCTTCGTAAAAAAAAGTGATAGAATAAAATACTAATTCAATAAACTTTTGGTTCTTATACTTCTAGTTTTAATTGAATAACAAAGTTATACATACACTGAAATAATAAGAAATGCATTTGAAAAATTAAAACAATAATTTTTTCATAAACAAATGGGTATACCCGATACGTAACAGGCTGATAGACATTAAGAGGGTGTTTGGGATTGAGTTTCAAAAGAACTTATTGACTTATTGGCTTTTCAAGAAGCCAATAAGTCAATAAGCTGTTTGTGTAACCTAAAAGCACTTTATGTTTTGACTTTTGGCTTTTTGCTTTTAAGAGTGGAAAAGCTGTTTTTGAAAAGTTAGAAATTCTGGCTTTTGGCTTTTGAAAAAAAATTACAAATTTACCACCCATACAACCAATATTCACAATAAGTTAAGCGAAACACTTAAAAAAATATCAATCTATTGACTTTTTGACGTTTCTCATCCTAAAAGTTAATCCAAACACTTTTTTAAAACTTTTTTTCAAAAAGTCATAAGCCAATAAGCACTTTTGACCAAAAGCACTTTTGCATTTCCAAACTCAATCCCAAACACCCTCTAAGTCGGGTATGCGACACAATTATACAATCAGGTACACAACTAAAACTGCCAATGCCCGTCCAAACTGGTCACATTATTATCATCTCTAATTGTGTAATCCTGGATTACGCTGTATTGGAGGCCATCTACCGGCCCACATATTGGGTTTTTGCCTTAACTAATAAAATGGACCTATAGATAACTTCTTGAGACTTATTGGGCCGTATACACAAAAATAAAAGGCATCCACCAATTCAACAATATTATTCTTTTTAACTTATTGGGCCGTATCCACAAAATAAAAGCCCTTCGCCAATTTGTAACAGCAAAAAAGTCTAGGGTTTCGAATTTCTGCAAATCTTTTCGGTCTGCGCCTCCTCCCGTAACAAGAAGAAGAAGAATGGGTCACTCAAACATCTGGAATGCTCATCCTAAGTTATACGGCCCTGGTTCTCGTTCCTGGTTAGATTCATTCCTTTTTTTTATTGCCTAATCAGGTCTTCATGTATTGCGTTAAAACCTACTGTTAGGTTAAGCTTGTGATTATTGGTTTGTTGATTGTCGTTTTAATTTATAACTCTTTTGAATGTGATCTGATGTGATATGGCTTGTTGTGGTTTTGGTATAACAGCCGTGTGTGTGGTAACTCACATGGATTGATCAGGAAGTATGGTCTCATGTGCTGCAGGCAATGCTTTCACAGCAATGCCAAGGAAATTGGCTTCATTAAGGTTTCTTTTCCAACTTTTTTGGATCATCTCTTCTATTAATCTTACTTGTTTATGCTGCATATGTTGGTTGATTAATGTATTCATTCAATTTAGTGGCTTGTTTGGTATTGCTTTTAGAAATGAAACCCGATTGTTATTAGCAAAATATCACAATAGGTTGTTGTGTACTACCAATTCGGCTTCTATGGTTGAGGATTTAGTGAATTATCCTGTTTGGAATTATTAGCAACTTTAAACTTACATATTGCAATAACCAAACATCCACTTAAGCCACGCTTCAGCTACTATGATTGAGGACGTTTAGCTTCTTTACGGGTTTTTTTTCTTGTTTTCTTTTGTTTGCTAGCTCATCTTAAAGTTCTAATCTTTTGTAATTTGCACGTTACAGTATCGTTAATTGATATATGGTGGGATCTTCAGAGGTTCATCAATGAAGGGTATGATTCATTGATTCCTAGGAAATTGTCGGAAATGCAAGTATGGACTATGGATAATGTATTGTCTTGGTTTTAAACTAATGCTCATGTAAACGACTTTTTGTTTCTTTGAAATGGCACTAGTCTTTGCTTATTGCTATTAAAATCGTTTCTTTTGGGATACTCTTTGATTGTCTGCACGTCATATGACATTATCGTGACATGAATTTTAGTCCCTTACCAACGCAGAGGCTCACGGGTGCCACCACATTGGCACCACTCTACTTGCCTGGTAAAGAATTGTTGCATCTCTCACTCTACTTTCATATAGACCATGTAATTGGCTTCTCTACTTTTTAAACTAGATGTCTTAAGTGGATCGACCATGTCATATGCTAACCAAAACATTTAGCATAAGCATAAGCATACTGACCCATTGAGGTTGTACATCTCTTGGTTTTAAAAAAGCGTACCTCAGTTTTGCTGAAGCCTGAGACACGCTAAGGCTATAAGGGGATCACTTCATACTGCATAGTGTGATAGAAGTACATGTTCTTGTGTTGTATGTTGGCAGATTTTGTGCATCATAGAACTGTGCAAATAGTTTTTTAGACTGTAAATAGAAGTTATTTTTACCTTTTTAGACTATATCGTATGTAGACGGGTTTCTTTTTTTATTTAAGATTGGGTACGTGTTTGAAACCAACGATAAATATAAAAGTTAAATAAATACCCAGTGGCGCTTTTGTCTTGCGCCACAATTCAATGGCTCTAGGGACCATATTTCCTTGATGTGCCTCGCTTTTAAAAAAAAATACATTTTTTATAGAGTCGTGACTTGCCACTTTCTACCATTGGTTTCAAAACCATATCGGCCTTTTAAACGTTTAAACACAAATGTTTGAGAACACGTTATCGGTTAGGTTTGCAGAATATTTTTCAAAAGTTCTGGTATGTACGTGTCCTAATATAATATTTGGGGATACACATAATACAATTATTATGCATAAGTTATCTTTTATACGAGTATATGAAATAGCTATGCCTGTTTATAACATAGATTTGGGATTGATTAGATATGGTGATATCTGATTTTCCATCGATGCATCCTATCGTTTTAAAATCCATTTATAGAACATGGTCCCAAGTAGGTTGGTCCAAATGTTCAATGCTAGGGTCTTAATAAATATGGTTATCAATCATTCAATCTTTAATGGGTTCATAAATTGCGAATCGTTATAATGGTCCTGTCGAAAAAAGACTAATTGAAGCAGCATTGCTTTATAAATCAGATTTGTCGCATATGTGCTAGCTCTATCATGCCATTGGTTTAGCTAGTCAGCCTTTCAAGGGAAAGGCGAGTTTGTTTGGTTTTCATTGGTTTACTTAGAAGTTAAAACTCGTCTATTTATTTTTGTATGGTCGTTAATCAAGCAAACGAGTGCACGACACTTGTGTTACGTGTCTTAAGGGATTGGGTCTGTTTGAATTTCTGATAAATTATTACTAACTCCTTTCATTATTATTATTATTATGATGTTAATAACTGAACAAAAATACTTACGAATAGTATGTTACAAAACTTGATAAAAATACAAGAATGTGGTTCATTTGTTACCTTACATTATTATATTTTTTTACATATGTAATGTAAACACTAAAATAAGAGTATTCGTTTTGACACATGGATTAAAAGAGTTATTATAATAATATATACTCGGAGCAAATCATGCAAGTCACATGTCAATATCATGGATTGAGTAGAGAAGTTATTGGACGGTGAGTTAGACGAAAGTAGAGGATTGTTCAAAAAAAAGACGAAAGTAGAGGGGAGGTATGGGCGTATGGCAGACATAAATGAGACCTTCCCCCATGCGCAGTCATTAACAATCACTACTTCTTTTAGCTTCATTTTCTTTCCACCTAATTACACTTCTTTTGCATAATTACTATCTTAATGATACTTAAAAGCTATTAGTAAGATAGTTCTTAAAATATATATATATATAATACATCAAATATCACACTAAACAACTTTGTTTATATTAACACTTTGGGAATATATGGTTAGGATCAAATACAAATGATATTGTTTTCTAGTAAGGATGAGAAAAATTGTAGTCCATTAATCTTAGATATATAGGGTTGGGATTAGTTTGAGAGAAAATATTAAATATTAGGGGGGACGGGGGGCAACCATAATTGGTCACGGGTACCCCACTATCAGCACGGTAACACCGCCGTCACCTCTGCTGGTAGTGGTCCCGTGGACCAAATTCGGGTTCTAGTTACCGTGCTAGTTCACGGATGTGGCACAAACTTTCACACAATTTTATTATTTTTTATTCCTTTACTCCAAAATTTTATTATTTTTTATTCCTTTACTCCAATAATTAAAAAAACGGTAAGCAGCAAAAACCAGCGTCACACGGACCCGGGTTTTTCGAGCTGCATTCGTGTCCGCAGATGCGGGCGTCGCGTTGGTTCAAGAATTTTTCCCGAACCAGAACCCATTTTTTGCACCCCTCCCTGCGTCGCGTTGGTGCAGTCATATTTGTTGACTTTCTCTCTCTCACATGCAAGTCACATGTCAATATCATCTGTCATTTTGAAACGTCTATAACTTTTGCATACGACACTTTTTTTAAAAATCACAATATTAACGAGTGTTTTTTTTTATCTTTAACATGATTATCATATTGCTATAAAAAACTTTAAAAAATACGTTTTAGCTGGGTTTTTATTACTTCATTGTGGGTTCTGTTGATTGATTGTGTTATCAGTATGCACATGTGTGTTATAAATATGTTATTGTGTTTTTTAGTTTACACATGATTTAACTTTGTTCATTGCGTTTTTAGTGTGCTTTCTATTGTGTTATACGCAACTGGGTTTTGTCCTTCTAGTCGATGCGGAAACAATGTTGAGTGATGACGACAAGAAGATTCTCTGTGTTTTATAAAATTAGATGGACTTCTGTAAACATAATGAATTCGTATTGACTGTTTCAAAATGGACCACAATTGCACGACATGTGTCAACAAAGAGACAATTTTATTGTTGGATTTGACAAGCCTTAAATCAGCAATGGTTTACTGTTGGATCATATTATTTGAACACAAGTTGGCCATAAGTATGCCTTGTATAGGTCTTCTATACATGGAATAATAGACCCCATATTATTTCTCAGCCTAGTATCAGACTTAATACTTGGCTCTGATATGCTTTATATTGATCAATACGAGGCATATCAGAGCCATGTATTGGGTTTTATACTAGACTGAGGAGTGGTACGAGGGCCCTAATATGCTCATATAGATCAATACGAGGCATATTAGGGTCTCTTTTTTTTGTATTTTCATTTTTATTGTTTTTAAATAACTAAAAATACTTAATTAACTTAAAAAAACCAAAAAATAACAAAAAAAAAAATAGTTATATTCATTCCAATATTATTTTATAAAAATTATTTCTTTTATTTGGTTCGTTTTGGAGATGTTTATTTTGTTTGTTTCGATTGTATTAAAATACAACGATCAATCGATTTAAAAAAAACTTTTTCGAACCAACCTTATAACTTCTTTAAACCTTGTACCGTCTATTAATTTATTCAAACTCACAAAAACAAAACAAATATCTTCAAAACCAAACAAAAGAAATATTTTTTTAAAAAATAATACCGGTAAAAAGTTGTATTTTTTTAAAATAATATTGGAACGGATGTAACTAACTTTTTGTTAATTTTTGGTTTTTTTAAGTTAATTTAGTATTTTTAGTTATTTAAAAACAATAAAAATGAAAATACAAAAAAATAAAAAGAGACCCTAATATGCTTCATATTGATCTATATGAGGCATATTAGGGCTCCCATATCACTTCTCATCCTAGTATCAAACCCAATACGTGGCTCTGATATGCCTCGTATTGGTCAATATGAAGCATATCAGAGCCAAGTATTGAGTCTGATACTAGGCTGGGAAGTGATATGGGGTCTAATATGCCACGTATAGACCTATATGAGGCATATTGACTTTTTTTTGCAAACTTTGTACCTTTTATACAACTTTTATTTTTTGTTAACAAAGTTTTATAAATATTTTATTATTTTTCAAAACATTATCGTCTAGTTTATAATAGTATAGTGTACTATACGATACTACACCATATGATACGATTCAAGACCTATACTACCATATAAGGTTTTAAAATATTTTTACTTTAAAAAAATAAAATATTTATAAACTTTATGTACAAATGGTAAAAATTTTGCAAAAAAAAAGAACCCTACTGAAATACATTGTTAACAAAAAAACTTTTTTTCGAATGTATTAAAATACAACGATCAATCGATTTAAAAAAAAACTTTTCTAAATCAAACTTATAATTTCTTCAAACTCACCAAAACAAAACAAACATCTTCAAAACCAACCAAAACAAAACCAAACAAAAGTAATAATCTTTATAAATAATACTGGTAACCAGTGGCGAAGCTTGGATTTGGAATCGGCGGGGGCCGGACTCAATTTTTTTTTATCGGTAGTGGAAAATCGGCGGGGGCCGAACTCAACCCGGATGCAATTTACCTACGAAAATCGTAAATTTCCACTACTGCGCCAAAAAACAGGGGGGCCAGGGCCACCCCTGGCCCCAAGTAACCTTCGTCCCTGCTGGTAACAAAAGGTTGTAATTTTGTTAAAATAATATTGGAATGAATATAACTAACTTTTTGTTAATTTTTGGATAATTTTAAAGTTAATTTAGTATTTTTAGTTATTTGAAAACAATAAAAATAAAAATACAAAAAAAATAATAAAAAGACCATAATATGCCTCATATTAACCAATATGAGGCATATCAGCACAAAGTTTCAGGTTTGACATTTCGTTGAAGTTTGTGTGCAGCTTTTTGACCTAAGTATGCCTCATATAGACCAATACGAGACATACTTAGGGTGTCTAAATAGATTTTAAGGGTGTCCAAATAGATAGAGCCTTACTGTTTTCCTAGTAATATAATAGCTTACTTGGTTGGTTAGAGCATCACATCAATTAATCGGTCCCAATTTGAAAAGTTATAAGGCTACACGTAGTGCCAGCGCTAATTAGCGCCCTCTCCCTGTTTTTGATTGGTTGCCACGAAAAGGAGGTTCAGAATCAAATGTTCAGCGTTAAAAATTTAACGCTCCAAGCCAACTTTGCAAAATTAACGCCTTTTAAGGCCCCTATGTAGTGGTGTTGGGGGAGCTAATGTTGTTTTAAGGCCCCATTAGCGCTCGACTACACATGGTCTAAGAGTGAGGGGAGTGGTGGCGTGAAAAGCTAACCTACACCAGAAACACCACTCCCTTCTAGCGTGGTGAGCAGCGTTGCCCAAAGGGCTTGGGGTTTTGGCCGGGGGGGGGGGGGCGCTTGGGTGGTGATGTGGTGGATTGTTATTGGTGGGTTTGGTTGGAGGTTTGAAAAAAAATGACCGTTATTCGTAACGGCTAGTTTAAAAAAAATTCTATATAAATCAACCTATACTTAACCATTTTTCAACCAACCTCTATCCAAACACACTTTAATTTTATAAAAATACTCTCACAAAATGCACTATTCAAGTTCGTCCGATTCATACGACCTATTTGTTTCGGAGTCCTCATCTGACAAAGGCGCGAAAATGATAATATCAAGTTTTCAGAACGTGGTTTAAGCAATTGTCGATGATCAAGATGAAGGGAGTTCCGAACCCAAACGGATAAAATATATAATTCGCAAACGGCAAGCCGCACATGATTTATTGGTACGTGATTACTTCTCACCCGAACCAACATATGATGAAAGTAAGTTTAGGTGGCGTTTTCGTATGCGTCATAATTTATTTTTACGAATATCAAACAAGTTAGAAAATAAATATGAATATTTCCAATAAAAACCTGATGTGTGCGATAGTATGGGATTCGGCCCGTTGCAAAAGGTCACAGTCGCGCTTAGACAGTTGGCTTATGGACAGAGTTCCGACATAATGGACGACTATCTAAAGATGTCGGCACGGACAACTAAGGAGTCTTCACAATTTTTGTGAGTATGTCATTAAACTATATTTACAAAAATATCTGAGAAAACCTATGTTCAGTGACATACAACAAATTTTGGAGTTTCATGAAGAAAGACATGGTTTTCCCGGGATGATCGGTAGTTTAGAATGTATGAAATGGGAGTCGGAACTTTGTCCAACCGCATGGTAGGGCCAACACACGAGTGGACGAAACCGTCTATGATGCTTGAAATGGTTGCATAATAAGATCTTTGGTTTTGGCATGCATTCTTTGGTGTGTTTGGTTCGGTGAACGATTTAAATATTCTTAACCAATCACCAATTTCAACGATCAAATATATGTTGTTGCACAAAAAGAAACTTTTTTGTAAACGGGGTCGAATACAAGTACGGGTATTATCTAACAAATGGAATTTACCTTGAGTATGCTGTGTTCATAAAATCTTCTACACGGAAAACTACGTTAGACAAAAAGAGCTCAAAGTTTAACAAAGCTCTAATGGCAACACGAAAAGACATTGAGCGAGCTTTTGGTGTTTCATAAAAAAGATGGCACATTTTGGCCATACCATGTCAATTGTGGGAAAAACCAAAAATAAGAAATGTGATGTACGCGTGCGTTATTTTACACATCCTGATTTTAGAAGACAAAGGACGTGCAATATGCGAATACTTTGGTGAGGAGAGGCAATCAAATAACGCTGTAATTACTGATGAAGATAGAACATTAAACACATGAAATTAAGAATAACCAAACGCATCACAACCTTTGAGTGGATTTGGTTAAACATATTTGGAGGGTTCTGAGATATAACGCTAATGACGATAATGATAATTAAAAACATGTGATGTCGTAGTTTTGTTTTTATTTGTTGTATTTTTCTTTAATTTTTAGTAGAATTGTCATTTTATATATTTGATTCATTTGTTTTTTTAAACATAATGCTACATGACAACGCAAGCCCCCTACCCACCTTTTTTGGGGGTTTGAGTTGTGGAGCCCACTTGTACCACATAGCAACTCATACCCCCAACACAAGCCCCCCCCCCCCCCCCCCCCCACTTTCAATAGTATAACATCAATATTCTACATCATTCTTAATTTCATTTCAAACTCATTTCTACCTACAACAACAAACCATTCCAAATCTCCACATCACATCCCATTTTTACACAAATAATAATAATAATAATAAAATAACGTATGTGTGTTTGGCACCCACTTAATCCGAATCAGACTACTTCGGTATTCTGGACCACACAACTTTAGACCACCTCCTACATCAAGACATGGGTTTGGAATTCCAGACTTCATCCGGACCACATTGTTGTAGAAATTAAATTGAGACATACAGTTAGACAAATAGCTTAACTTGTTTTTTTTATTTTATATCTGTCATTTAAAATGTGCATGTCCCCAAAGTTAATGCCAGACTTCTTATAAACCACTAACGCGTTTAGCTATATCTCCAGAAAATCAACATGGTAGGATTCTTTGGTATCAGTATATTCTGCATTTAAAATGTGTATGTCCCCAAAGTTAATGCTCAGATTAGTATAAACCACTAATGAGTTTAGCTACAACTTTAGAAAATCAACATGGTAGGGTTATTCGGTCTCGATATATTTTGCATTTGACATGTGTACATCTGAAAATTTAATCCTTGAATTCCTATAAACCACTAACGCGTTTATCTATTACCCCTAGAAAACAACATGGTAGGGTTCCTCGCTCTCGGTATATTCTGCATTTAAAATGTGCATGTCCCCAAAGTTAATGCCTAAATTCCTATAAGCCACTAAGGCGTTTAGCTATATCTCTTGAAAATCGATACGGTAGGGTTAAGTCTCCCTATATTTTGCATTTAAAATGTGTACGTCCCCAAAGTTAACGCCCGAATTCCTATAAACCACTAACGCAGCTATACTTCCAAAAAATCAACATGGTAGGGTTTTTCGGTCTCGGTATCTTGAAGACGCAAATCCACCATTTTTTATCATCTTGTTCTCAACTTCATAGTGATTATTCATAGTCTGGATCTCCCGACTGCAAAAAAAAGGAAGAAGGGTTTGTAGGGAGAAGCGTTGGGATTTAAGGGTTTGTAGTTAGAAGTCACGGATGAAGCTAGCTAGATGATAATTAGGGTTTTTTTCATATGAAACTATCGGCTAAGGGTGTAAACGGAGACATATATTGGGCTTCAACAGGTTACAGAAAAGTTTGTTGATTTTTTCTAAAGTATCTTGTTTACTATAAACAAAGAAAAGATATTGTATACGATCCGTATAGACATATACAAACCTTATAGGGGATGTCGATTTAAGGAAACAAATAGTGATTCACAGTACACGTGTTGGATGGCAGGCATAAACAGGTGCCTACCGGGAAAAAAATAGTCTTAAAAAAAGGGTACAGAAGTGCTGGTCAAGAGATTCGAACCCGGGTGTCAGCTGTAACAGGGACGTAAAGCATCCAATCGGGCCCCAAGCAATTTCGAAATAATCTTCGTAAACAATATTTATAAACACAATAAAACGGGAAAAAAAACAATAGGCCACTACCACGTGGCAGTAACACTGTTCATGAGCATTGACAAACTAATATATAGGATAATAAGTGCCAAAATAATACCACCCCATAAATAATTGGAGCTTATATACTTAAGACCAAGGGGTGTGGGAAGGGGGAAGTGATTGGGGAGCCTACGAGACACCCTTCCCCCTTCAGGAACACTGCCCCCTCTCTAATTTCGGTGAGCAAGGGGAAAATTCCCTGTTCATGCCGATGAGTTTTAATATTATTATATTGTATGTGTGGTAAAAATTGAAGGGAAATTGGAAAGGGGGAAGCGGAACACAACCCACCATGATTGGAAAGGGATAAGGGAATATGATGTGAAGGTGATGTGGACAAGGGGAAGGGAGTCACACTCCTTTGCCTAATATACATAAACATTTTTAATGTAAATAAATAAAGGTAAAAACTTTAGTGAGAGGCTATTGTACAAAGTCTCCTTAAAATACAAAGTGTAAGAAGCCATCCTGACCATCCATCTGTGTTTTTATCAAGATCATCGTACATTAATTACACGCGCTTGTTTTTAATGACAGTTAACAAGAGGAGGGCAAATTAGACAAATTGCCACTATAATAATTTGAATTTTTCAAACACTATAATCGTGGAATTCACAAACATAAAACACACACAAAATCAATCTCTCTGTAACCGAAAAAAACAGAGCATTCCATCAACGAAGAAACAACAGTCGATCAAAGAAGGATTATGGCTCCAAAACGCAAATCAAGTAAGTAGATATTCATATTGTTATTTTCATTTTGATCGTATGACAAATAAATTAAACAATTGTGCCTGTTAATTCTAAAACCCTAAAAAACGAACCAGGTGAAGGAAGAGAACGAAGAAGCAAACTGAATCATGACAGGCCTTAAACTGAATCATGACAGGCCTTCGAAGGGAACTAATACAGGTATGGTTTAGATCCGTTTTATGAAATTAGTAAAGGCGTTTTTGATGTTTTGAATGATGAACATGACAATTTAATGATTTTTTGATGAAATTAGTAAAGGCGTTTTAGATGTTTTAATGAAAGTAGTAAAGGCGTTTATTGATTTTAATGATGAATGAGATGATTTGGTGATTTGTTGTGTTTAAAAATTGGAAGATTGTGATGAATGCGTTTTGAAAAATTAGTAGATGCGTTTTACTGATGTTAATCATTAGTAAAGGTTATCATATACTGATCTCATACAATCATGTTTCAAAATGCATCTTGTTCATACCTACTAGAATATCTCAACAGAACAAAGGCCGGATGGAGACAAGATTAGTATAATGGGCCCATTGCAACGCTTACTGTAAGTTTTCTGATTCAGTAAAACGCATTTAAATATGTCATAAAACGCATGAACAATTTTGTTTTTTTTTTTAAATTGAGTTGTCCAAATTGCATGTTATTGACACCCATGAGTACAACAAAAGGCACAACCCTACTATTGTGAAGACACCTGCAATTAGTTACATTACATCGACTTCTTTGTAGGAAATGGAATGTCATATTTATAATAATGGGCCTTTGACTGATATCGAAGACGCTGAGTATCTACACATACAGGAGGAAATGGATGAAATGGTTTCACAGGCAAGAGATAAGTACTTTTGGTCTAGAGAATTGATAGAGAGGTGTCAGAGATGGGATGAAATTAGAAGTAAATCTTATAAAGGAAAGATGTTGATCAACAAAGAGATGGTGCTGAACATGTAGTCAGGCTAGAAGAGAATCAAGGTTTGGGAGATGTTGATGTGCAATTTGGTGGTGAAGGTGATAGGATTGTTGTAGAAGATCATGCTTCAAAGATGGTTGATGCAAATATTCTTCAAAAACCATTGAGGTGATACAAACGATACGGCCATGATCCAAAGAAGGTGGGTGTTGATACAAGTAGACAAAATGAAAACTTGACTAAAAACATGTAAGTACCACATTTCGATAAAAACGCATTTGTTATACTTAAAACGCATTTGTTTATCCATAAAACGCATTTGTTAATACTTAAAACGCATGTATTGATTTTTTAACAGGGTGTAAATGTTGAAGATGCTACATCAAACAGAATGTTGCAGGGGACATGTTATTGATGAAATTGTTAGGAGATAATACATCAAATAGGGTTGACGAGAATCTTGCAGGGGATACATCAAGGTTGGTTGCTGAGAATGTTGCAAAGGGATAATGTTGTTGCAGAAGTATTTCAAGATGAAGATATAAATGATACAACAATTGCTATGTTACAAACAATAGAGCGAGGAGTGTACGGTGTAAGAGTTTTATGATTGATAAGTTTGTTAATTTGCATCTTTACAAGGCAAAGACCTTACAAGGCAAAGATGATGGAAATTGCTTACACGAAGGTGCTAAAGCGAGTAGATAATATGAGCTGGAAGTTTTAAGATTGATAAGTTTGTTAATTTTGCATCTTTACATTGTTGAATGTTACAGTGTTAGACATGAATTTCTCTTTTGGTATTCAAAATGCATGTTTCATTTGATGTTTTACATGAAAGCATATTAAAACGCATTCAATAAATACTAAAACGCATTTGATATATGGAAATCTATTTAACAGGTGATATAAAACCAAAACATAAAACGCATTTAATATCACTTAAAACGCACGTACATTATTATTCATGCCACATTTTACATCATGAAAACAAACAACACAAACACTACTTAAAACAAATGATAATAAAGTAGCAGAAAAAGAACATAGACACAAAGACATTAAGAAGGCTAGAAGGTTTAAAGTGATTTGAGAAACTTGATCTTCATTTCCATTGAGCACCTTAAAAGAGCTATGGATTTAGTAAGCTCTTCAACAAGATTCATATCTCTTTGTTTTGAATCAATCATGAACATCAAATGCCAGTTCATGAAGACTAGAATCTGGCATCGTCTTGAGAATGTTACAAACTTCATCTTTTCTAGACATGCCTTCGTGGATATTGTTCAAATCATTCATCAAAACACTCTCCGAAGAATGATCTTTGATGATTTGTTCCTCAATCCTCTTAATAAAAAGAGATCTTCCAAAGGATGATGATGAAGAAGACATTGTTAGTGTAATTTATGTTTGTGGTGTAAAATCAGAATGTACATATTGATGATAATATAGGAAAAATAATATACCACATGACAAAATAAAATCACATGTGTTACTATTCCACCAGTTGTATTATTTGTGAAAAAAATCAGTAAAACGCATCTTGTAATAAGGTAAAATGCATGTGTCAATATGAAAATAATCATTGGTTGGGACAAACACTAAATTACATCCTGTACGAATTGAAGGTCTTTTCCTTTGTTTAACTTTTTTATTGTCATTATGTGAACTAACTTTATATGGCTTCTCACCCTCTTTGTAACATACAAAATATTTGATACGAAGAACGTACATTCATATGAATATATTGGGTACTCTTCCTAGCAGTAAATCCAGAAGCCTTGGCATACCGCTGATAAAACTCAAAAGCATGATCCATAAGGAAAAACCATCCCAATTTCTGGTTTGATTGAAGATGCAACTGCAGGTTTGTATGTTTGAGTTTGTTCATCAATGGGAACATCTTTGTTAAATAGCTCTGTCATAAAACACATAACATAAAACTATAAAATATAATTTTATTGACAAATTGACATGGCCATATTATAAAAGGCACCTAATAGTAAACATTGCACATACACATAAAAACAAATTTATTTAAGAAAACTCAAAACGCATGTTAAAAAATCATAAAACGCATTTGATCACTATCATTTACAAAAAAAAAAACACCAATTACCTCAAAAACGCATGTTAAAACATCATAAAACGCATTTGATTATTATCATATACAGAAAACAACAATTACCTTACATCCTTCTGTGTTCAACCATGAAATCAAACCTCTCATCACCTTGTTCATCAGTGTTGTGAATATCTTCCTGTATAATATCTACATAAAAAATAAAAACACTAATCTATCATCCTCTGTTCATCTCTAAACTGTATTATCTGTTAATAAACATGAAAACAATAAAATTAACCTTCAAAATTCAGATTATGAACATCCACCACATCATCCTCTTCTTCGATTATGTGTTCAGTTTCGTTGTTTAGATCTGATACACAATTAAACATCACAATAAGATTACGGTGAGTTGAAATAAAAAAACAGAGTAACATACCGAACATGACGTTCAACTCTTCAATTTAATTTGAATTTCGTAAAAAATTTTGATCGACAATTGAACTGGGATTAGAGTTTTTGAAATCGAAGCGAGAAATCAGTTATATGAATTTGAATTGTGATTCCACGATAAAACAGAGATTGATCATTATAATTAAATGGAGGGAAAAGTCAATAATACCCTTTTCGTTAATTATATTGAACTGATATGTTATAACCGACAACTTCCACGTGGCCAATTATTGTGGCTTCCTAGGTTAAGGTACTTTGTACCAAATACTTTCTCAAAACTTTAAATAATAACTGTCAACATCAGAGAATCCTCGTATCATAGTCAAACATACGCGTCCAAAAGTTATGGATTTTCATTCAAGAGGATAATATGTAATTTTTATTCCAAAAATCTTATATTAAAGGTTTACCACTTGAAATTATCAAAGTCAATGATATGATCAAAGGGATAACATTAAAATTTATTTTATTTTACTGGGATAAAAATGTTATGATGCAACACATCAAACATACTCCCATCCGATGAAAGACACGGTTACAAATAATTCTTATTTGTACAATCAAAATTACAATATAAGATCGTTTGTAATGGAAAGACAATAGCGTATAGATGGATAAGCCAATACCTTCTATTATTGTGTGTGATTAATTTTTATTGTAAGTGTACGAGGAACACTCGTAATTAAACACAATGAACCCAAATAAACCTATCAAATATAGTGTCACTTTTATATTTACCTAAATTGAACATGATAAACTCAAATTATAACCAACATAATAAATGGACCCGATTAAACCGAATTCCATATTCCAAAATTGTAACGCTTATCTATTCAGCTTAAAAAAAAATCGGGTTCACTAGCAAGAATTCCCAACTTGAATGTTATCCCTAGTCACTTGCGACGGTGGTCCCTTCCAATCTGATAAACCCAAACCCCCATTATGAATACGTTCCTTCACCTTAAGTGTTTTTTATTTAAAAAAACGTTAATGGTAAGGCTGACAATTTCAGACACGAACACAAATACACGACATAAACCTACACGATCTTAACAAGTAGACACAAAATATATCTGTTAATTTTTGTGTCTAAACAAGTTAAATACTTATTTACCTGTTTAGTACTCGTTAAGACATGTCAGTGATTTTTTATTTTTATTTTTTTGTAAAAAATATAGGTTGTGGGGATGGAGTGTTGAAGTTATACGTTTTTAGTACCCATTTAATGTGTCGGATTTGGAAAACATGTTCGTGTATTATCGTATTAACCTGGTATAAACATTTATTATTGTGTCTTATCTTGTTAACTTGGTATATACTGGTATTATCATGTCTTATATTGTTAACCATGTATAAACATGTTCGTGTTCGGGTATAGAAAGAATGAAACGATAAGTTATCGTGTTGTGTTCGTGTCTACATATTTCGTTTTCGTGTCTTAACATGTCAGATATACACGATTTACTAGCCCTACTTAAAGGGTAGCTCTGTTCCGTTTGTTCATTTTGTTCATACGTTTTATTTTCTCCTTTTTAATAAAATTTAAGTTACATTAAAAAATATTTATATATAAACCTGTAAAAGGTTTATAAACTTGTAGATAGATATTTAAACTTAACAAAAAAATAAATGTATAAAGTTACACTAGTTAGACAGATGAGCTAATAAGTCGAGGAATTAAACAATTCACACCGCCATCATAAATGTAACAGTACCGATTTCTGAGAAGATTAACATGGACCTTTGTATGACACCTTAGGCAAATCCCACATCAGCCGTGGCCAGGAGAGATCCTTGGTTCATAAGTAATCCAAAGCCTCTTAAATCACCAACGCGTTTTGGGCTTAATGCTAGTGGATGAGAGGAGAACTCCACAGTTAAGCGTGCTCAGGTGGAAATAGTACTAGGATGGGTGACCTCCTGGGAAGTCTCCACCAGGGCAACCAAAAACAAAGCCGTGAGTTCCTGGATGGGCAACCCATCGGGGGCAAAGCGGACAATATTGGTGGTGAGAGGGGCCGGATGTTACAAATGGTATCAGAGCCACTCCTGTGTCGTTCGGGATGGTGGGGCAAACCTCATCGAGGACGATGAGTCCCTAAGGGGGGGGGGGGTGATTGTAACAGTACCGATTTCTGAGAAGATTAACATGGACCTTTGTATGACACCTTAGGCAAATCCCACATCGGCCGTGGCCAGGAGAGATCCTTGGTTCATAAGTAATCCAAAGCCTCTTAAATCACCAACGCGTTTTGGGCTTAATGCTAGTGGATGAGAGGAGAACTCCACAGTTAAGCGTGCTCAGGTGGAAGTAGTACTAGGATGGGTGACCTCTTGGGAAGTCTCCACCAGGGCAACCAAAAACAAAGCCGTGAGTTCCTGGATGGGCAACCCATCGGGGGCAAAGCGGACAATATTGGTGGTGAGAGGGGCCGGATGTTACAATAAACCATTCAACCCGCAAAATAAACCCAACATCTTCCGGTGTTTAATTATCCACAGCTCTTGTCTCCCATGGGATCGATAACCTGATGGTAAAGTGGTGTATTCTCTAACCACGTAATTGTGGGTTCAAATCTTACAAAGGGCAAATTTGATGATGATTTTAGCCGTTGAAAAAAAAAATTATCCACAACTCTTAATCCTTTTGTATTTAGTTTTAATCCTTTTTTCCTCCATTATATTAACACTTAAATTCATCCTACAATATTTAAACACATTAAATAATATTATTATACCCTCACTCTCGTGGTGGAGTGACAAGAAAAATGAGGGTTAGAGCTTGATGCTAAAAGGTCTCAAGTTCGAATCTGATCCCATCTGGGTTTTACCGCAACAGGTCTTCTGGCGGGCAACTTTTTCTCGGTTCGAGAACTTGCGTGCTTTGGCCCAGTGCTATTAGTAAACCCGAGCGTATAAGGAGCTTTAACCTAAAAAGCAGGCATTCTCGAGTAATCGGACATTAGTTTCGTTGGCCGTTAAGAAAATATTATATTATTATTATTATTATTATTATTATTATTATTATTATTATTATTATTATTATTATTATTATTATTATTATTATTATTATTATTATCATGTCTAACCAAACCTCCCCATTTTATATATATTTTTCTCTTTCCATCTGTCACTCAAACTCCCTCACTCTCTCACTATCTCAATCTCATCTTTCGGCGGACTTCCGATCATTAAAATATTAATATGGCCACTGCCGACGAGTTTTCCCGATCAGTCGACATGGGTCTCAGGCTCTCCAAACGTATATACTACGGCAAAGACGTACATGCCACGTCAGCTCCAAAACCACTATCAATGGAGAAATCATTATCATCATCTTCCTCTACCTCCTCTCTCCGTCAACCACAGAACCATAACCCAACTGCACCGATTCTTTACGCCGTTATAACGGAGCCTAGTGTTGTGGATAATCCAGATATTAGAAGCTACCAGCCTTATGTTTACGGACGGTGTAATCCACCGGCGTTGATTCCGTTACAGATGGTCGGAGTAACGTTGAAGGTGGAGTGTTATTTGGATACGGCGGTTGTTACTGTTGATGGTGTTTGGAAGGTTCATTGCTTGACTTCAAGTGCGTTATGTGACTGTCGTGTCGTGATTCCGATTGGTGAACAGGTAATTATTATGCTGTTGATCATCAGTATACTGATCAAGTGATCACTACTTTAGAACGTATATACAAACAGTTTTTTTTTTTCGGTGTAAAGCGTACGGATATACTGTAATCACGTTAATAAATAGTGAAGTTTTTTTTTTTTTTTTTAATCACGCTATAGTTTAAAGTAGCGTAATAAGCTTTTGCGGTATATGACGCAATTTACATGTTCAAATCTATTTGTATCGGATGTCAACTTTTATATTTTAATATGAAAATTTAAAGTTTTTTTGGTTTTATATAAATGAAACTAGCTTTATAAAATAATTTTGGTATATACAAAGTTGATTTACGTTGTGTTTTCAAGTTTAGTATTGGAATGAAAGGTAAGGAAGTGAAAACAAAGGAAAATAATTTTGTGTTTCAGAGTTGAAAAGAAGTGGAAGGAAGTAAGAGGAAAATTCTCTTAAATAACTTTTCTTCTAAATTGGAAGGAAGCGGAAGAAAATAAAAGGAGCATTGTTTATCATTTTACCTTTCACCTAATCTATAATAAAATCTAATGAGGATATAGTTATAAAATATACCTTTCTTTTCTTTTCTCTTTATCTCAACTCGGGAACACTTAAAATTTTTTCTTTTTCCTTTTGTTTTCCTTCCAACTTGGGATGCACGAGATAAAATTATAAAAATTGTCAAATAGTTTGATAATATGAAATGTAAATACTAAATAGACCGGAGGAAAAAAAAAATAATAAAACTATTCAGGAGGCCATTCAGATAATGTGTTAATATTTGTTTTTTAAGTTAACTTTCTTTTTATTTTTATGTTGGACATTTATAGACGTGTGACAAAAATAATATGATAAACAGTAACATGTATAATAAGTATGATAAAGTGATTGAATGAATAACATATTTTTGTTCAGTTTTAATTAGAAAATTAAAGCAGTGTCGTGTGACAATTAATCCATGAAAAAGTGGTTGCATAACTGCACCATTTATCATACAGATATGACCATTTGGGGCCCGGGGGACCGGACCTGAAGGATGCGGGACTTCGTTATGGGTGTGTACCGTTGGCCGTTAAAAAAAAAAGATATGACCATTTAATTTATATATCGTACTTTTTGTATTTTACTTTTCCATTCTTATTATCTCGAATTACATTTTACACAATGAGTTCCTAGGAGTAGCAGCAACAAAAATGTTATGTCAAGCGGGGTTTTCATTGCATGTAAAATCTTAAATAATCAGAACCAAACTCATGTCGTGATCTTTATGGTTAATTTGGATAACAGGGTTCAGTTCTAGGTGTTGAGGTTGAGACCACTAGAAGATCATATTTTACGCGGTTGATAACACCTGAGATGAACAAAACATGAATGGCCAAGACACCACAAAAGATGGCTTCTTAATGAAAGGCAATGCATACACTTTTCAAGTCTTTCAGGTATACATATTGTAACCATCTAATAAGATACATGTAAGTAAATGTTATTGCAATTTAATTTTATCACACATTATCATTTTTATCGTTGATGTAATATGTATTTAAGCAACAAAGTCACTTAATTACTCTTTTACACTAATATTCAAGGTTGAAGGAGGATCTAATATCCATGTTAAAGCTAGATGGTCACAGAAAATGTCGTATCAAGGCGATGGCTTTTGTCTGTGCGTGCCGTTCACTTATCCCGTTTATGTATTTCCAGTATTGAAGAAAGTATCTTGTACAGAAAGAATACTTCTAGATGTGAATTCTGGTACATATGGCGAGATTACATGCAACATTGCTAGCCACCCTTTAAAGGCAAGTAAAAAAAAAATACTTATATAAAGACTTCTAGTAGTTTTTTTAATTCATACAACTTCCTAAAGTGCTTCATCCAAAGAGTTTAAATTATGAGGGGAAGAATATTGTTTTTATAATCATAATTACCACATTAGTTGCTTATAATATCTTTTAAAAGTGGGAAAAAATGTGGTTTGTCAATCTACCATATTGTGCTTGTTTTGACTCGTTACTCAACTAGCTAGCTAGCTCATCTTGTTTCGCTCTTTATAGGAAATAAAACGACGAGCCGGGCAATTAAGCTTCTCGTATGAGGTTGAGGTTCTCAAGTGGTCTACTCAAGATTTCTATTTTTCTTATTCGGTAACACCAATGATCTTATATATATCTTCATATATTCCATTTAAAAGTGGCTTGGTCTAATGGTCTTCCTAGTTAATTAATGTAGCATTGGGTTGGCTCCAGGTATGCGCAACTGAGATATTCGGTGGTTTGCTCGTGCAACCTCCATCTCTACATGATTATGATCAGAGAGATATGTTTTGCTTTTATCTCTTTCCAGGGATCAACAGAAGCATGAAGGTTAGTATCATGGTTTTTATTGCCAATTATGGCACATTAACAATAATAATTGTGCATCATTGAAAATTAACTAGAACTAAAGATACACTTTCATTCTTTTTAGGGGAATTCTTGCCGGGCGGCGGGGGGGGGGGGGGGGGGGGGGGGGGGGGGGGGGGGGAGGTGAGAGGTGAGGTGGTTGGTGCTTTCTGATTGGTCCGAATTTTTTTTTTTTTTTAACTTTAACACAATATAATATTATTCCCTTCCCCCCCCCCCCCCCCCCCCCCTTTTCCCACTCCCCACAATTTTCACACCCTTCAAACACGGTCCCCACAAGTGCCACATGACGCATCCCGCCCCTCCACTCCCTCTAGTCTAATGGTTGATGTAATGTTAGGGTTTCAGCCATCACATCACATGTCACATATGTAAAAATGCTTATGTAAATTTTTTTTTTTTTTTGCTAAAATTTGGGAAAATTGTGTTATTTCTACCTCGTGCCGTTATTTCTAGTAATTAATTTATATCTATTGTGAAAGTATGCCAACAAGAGGTTCAATTAATTAGTATATAGTAAGTAAGTAAGTTGAAGTTTGTTATTTTACCAGGCTTTCAAAAAGGAAGTGGTGTTTGTAATCGACATTAGTGGCAGCATGAAAGATGAGCCACTTGAGAAAACAAAATATGAAGTGGTAGGATCTCTGTGGAAGCTAAATGAAGAGATTCATTCAACATTTTAGCTACGAACGGGGAAATTAAATTGTTCTCGTCGACGTTGGAGTTTGCGACTGAGGAAACAATTACTAATGCAACTGAATGGATGAACACAAATCTTATTGCTCATGGAGGTACCAACCTCATGCTTCCACTAAAACAGGTAGTTAATCTGCTCTATGAATGTCATGATTTGCATCATCGCGTTTGAAAATGGTTATTGTGTTTTCGTAGATAATCCATTGGCGGACCTACATGTTGTTCGCCCCCCCCCCCCTATAAAATTAGTGTAATTTGTAGGCGAAAATCCCGCTCGTACCCCTTAAAAGTTCGGTTAAACCCCTCAATCGCCCCCAGATTATAAATCCTGGGTCAGTGCTACTGAGATAATCTGTTTTTAGTTTCTGGGTCTGATAAAGCCAATTCTGTCTTCGGTTAAACAAACTAATTTTGATTGCCATGTATATCCTTATATAATAAAAATTTGGCAAACACGCAAAATAACTGATTACCATAACTTCAAACATTAGAAGCGCGTTCAAACATGTGATTATCATAACTTCCAATAGTAGAAGCAGATCTAAACACTATTTTTGCAGACCGTTTTTGTTACAGTTGATTATTTATTCATTCCATATCACATAATCATTCTCTAAAAATATGCGTAACATCCCGTATATAGATTAATGATCCTATGATCGTCGTCTTCAGGCAATTGACATGTTTGGTAAAACCAGTGATTCCATTCCTCTCATTTTTCTCATCACTGATGGAGCTGTTGAAGATGAAAGAGATATATGTAATATGATGAAATGTCGCATTGGAAATGGACTATTAAATACTCCTAGAATTCACACATTTGGCATAGGTTCATATTGCAACCATTATTTCTTGCAAATGCTTGCAAGTATTGGAAGGGGATACTTTGAGTCTACACAGGATGTAGGTCAGTTTCAACAACCAGAACATGTCCTGTTTTGTGTTTAGTTCTTATCCATCACTTATGTTTTGACCAGATTCAATCAGCATTCGTATGCAAAAACTGTTCGACAATGCTACAGCACCTTTGCTTTCAAATGTAATCCTTGATGCTTTACAAAATCTCGAGTCACACGAGGTACTTTTCTTCTTTTTAAACTTATCTGGTTTTACTCAGTGTTTTTACGTTTTATATTTTTATTTATTTATTGTAGATATACCCGTTTCGTCTTCCAGATTTACTGTCTGGAAGACCGTTAATCGTGTCAGGCAGATTCAAAGGGGAATTTCCAGACATTGTTAAAGCTAGAGGTTTCTTGGCGGATTTTAGCACACATGTGATTGATGTCAAAGTAATGAAGGCGAACGACATGCCTTTAGAAATGGTAAACATTATAACACGAACATCTTTAAAATAATCTTGTATTTTTGTCATTTCCAGGCAAGGTGGATAATGCGTTCATGGCAACACTTATAAATTTTTACTGCGGGTTGGGTTGGATTGAGTCACCAAATTAAATTAATTTGTCCCAAGCATTCTAAATTTGGCAAATGATTCATGTTTAAGCAAATGCCAAATCGAAGAAAAAATGAGGTAGGAAATGCTTAATGATGTTAGTAAATATCTGTTAGTAAAACAATAAGAAAATAATAAATATTTTTTGAAGTGGAACGAATTAGGAGAGTATAAGCATTTGGGTACCCTTTCAGGCGACTTTGGCCCGTTTGCTTTAAATCTATTTTACCCAAATTGACCCGTTATCAATAAAATACTACCCAGATACTCATTTTCATATAAAAAGGTTGAAATTGTCACATCCATTTCCAGGTATGCGCAAGGAGGGAAATTGCTACACTCACTGCACAAGCATGGTTAGACCAAAGCACAGAACTAGAGCAAAAGGTTTACTTTCTTGTTCTTGATATCTATAATGCATTACAAGTTATCAAACAGTTCTGAACTACAGTTTTATTTATATTTTCCTTCTTTTTTGCAGGTTGCAAAAACAAGCTTACAAAGAGGGATTCCTTCTGAATATACGCGCATGATACTAGTTCAACATGATAATGTAAAACCAGCCATCGAATCCGTTTCACCAGAAGAGGTACGTGCCTTTGCATAATCACATAGTCAATTATTGTTTCTATAGATGGTCAAAGCAATGACTTCTTGGTAAGTTTGATTATGCTGACTTATTTGACGTGACCACTTCAAATCGACATGTCAGAAATCACACCAAACTGATCTCTATGTTATATAGAGTTTTTATGCAACTATACTAAATAAACCACTTCTTGTGTATCCCTCATGCAATGTAAATTCGATTGCAGAAGTACATGAAGTCAAAGTATCAGAAGATAACATACATGATGAATCTAACTATTGGATTTGGTAATTTAATCGCGACGATTGAGAACTTACCTCCAGGAATTCAAGAACTGAAATTAAGTGAACCAACAAAGATGATGAAGGCAACTTCATCTTGCTGGACAATGTTCCTTGATCGATTTTGTTGCAGGTGTTTTATTCAAACATGTTCTCACATGAACGACCAATGCGCGATTGTTTTGACGCAACTATGCACTGCCCTTGCTTGCTTTAAATGCCTAGGTTGCTGTTGTGACATGTGTGATTCATGTGCAGAATTGTGCTCAGATTGCCTTTAGAAAGTCTGATTTAAAATAACATATGCAATTCATGATCCACTGAATTGTTACACAAGGTTTAAAGAATATATTGTAAATTTATGTAAACTCCATGAAGGTTAAATGTATTCAACATTACATACATAAAAACAATCAAACAGACATACTCATTAAAATCCCATACATAGCTAAGCTTTTGGTAAAGTTTTTGGGAAGGCGGGATGTGGGGGCAACATAGGCGGCTCAACCATTTGGGGGTCCAAAGCGAAGCAAAAATCCAAGGCCCTTTTATTAGGTGTCTCACATTTTTATTTCTAAACTCCAAATGGGGTGGTACCAACCATGATTAGATGGCTTTGGTATGGTCCTGATTTCCTCGCTTTGTCCCACCAACACATACTATTCAGTTCAAAATGGTTATTATGGCTTTAACATCCATAACCCCTAAGCATGTACAAACACACGAGTTTCGTATCACATGAATTATTGTTGAAACCATGAATCTCAAATCACAACCTAACAAAAAATTGGCATGGCAAGACAATTCAGGTTTCCAGCAAAAGTCAAGTAGCCAAGCGGGCACTACTATTAACTGCTACGCCACGATCCAAAGAATGCCCCCAGCAATGTACATCAAAGATGGCACGTGATAAAGTTTAAGACCAATTGTCACGCAAAGAGTCCAAAAACCAATATACTATACTTATACTCACGTGAAGGTCGTGTAAAGTTACTTGTACATACATGCTGTCAAATGGTATAGAACCAGAGGCTAATAGATCAAACACAGACTAAAAGATTTATAACAACTTCTAACCGAATATCTAATACAGACTCTGTAAACAAACAACACCAAACTCTAAACAACCCAAAGATTACAACACTGTAAACAAGAACTAGACAGGATCAACAAGACCTCAGCACTTATTCGAGATGAATAAGTGCTGGACAATAATATGAAACCCTAATCGTTTAGGAGTTGTGAGAGAGAAATAATATGTGAGAGATGAACAAAGTGAGACAAAACTAATCACAGAAGTTTCAAAGGGTTTATATAGAAGCTATGGAAGCTTCTACACAACTAACACAACCCGACCAACTTTCCACCATTAGATCAACAAGCACACAGATTGTGCTTGTTGTGAACGGTTGTGATTATCCCACTAGTTATAATAAAGACTAGTGGGCTTCTGATATAAATGGGCCAATCAATTGGGCTCCTCAACGAACTGGGCTCCAAGCAAAGCATTAGTCCATCAGCTCCAATCAACTCAACAGCCCAAAGTCAAAAGTCCAATCCAATGAATATGTGTCCAATCCAATGAATATGTAACAAAACACAAAACCATAAATTATAATTGTGACAAATGAAAGATATAAATAAATTGTAACATATTATACCTATATTTTAACACATACAATGAACAAAAGATCTCTAATCCACGTTCGACCAATGTAGCACCATTAGTAGCTCTTAGGCCTTGCTCGAAGATCCTTTGTAGCAACAATTATATACAATATTAAAGGAACGAAGAATCTACAGTAACTTGCTTCCCTTGGTCCACATGAGAACCACTAATTCCTTTTTATATATATAATATTTTTTTAAACACGTGGTATTTCTCCCTAATAGAAAGGGCAAATTATAATAGGCTGACCGATAGCTATGCAATAAGCAATGCCACCGCCCCTTTTCTGAATTGGTAAAACTTAACCTACTAAAAATAAACTCTTGGCTCTGGGGGTCAAAATATTGTTGTGCATGACCCGTTGTACTATGACAAGGAACCGAACAGCTTACGAGGCCATAAATCAAATTGTTAAACATGGGCTTTACCCCACCTCGTCTGTTAGAGGTTGGTAAAGCTTTGGCCTTTGGTAACCCCCACAAATTCTTGGTTTTAAATCCCTCAAGAATTGTAATACACATCAAGCAAGTTAGGAGGAACGGGAGTGCAGCATACTTGTTTGAGTTATTACAATTCGGGGGTTCCATGGGGGCAACGCCCCTTTAGTATGAGGTTCGGGGTAGCACTCTTGGATGAGGCCGAGATGGAAAATTAAGCTTTTGAAGAAGCAATTTATTTATTTGAAAGGTAATTTCCTAACCAGCAGTTTTTATCCTCTACATTCGAAATCAAACTTTGGTCATAACACTGGTTTACAAATTCACAATCTTCTTCATTTTTTGTTCTTATTTTCTCAAACTGAGTTGTATCCGATTGGGTTTTCAAAAGAACCACCGAAATAATTCGATCTGAAAGTGATTACACCTCTCATATCATCCGTTGAATATCAAATTTTCTCAACACCGAGTGCGCCAAAAGAGGCCTTAAAAGATGAATCCCTTATATTAAGCACTCTTATAACTGGTCCAAACATTTGAGTTGTGTGTTTACATGATTTTTAGTAGTATTAGAGATGCACCAAATTCTCAATGTTATTAATTGTATATTTTGAATATGTATTTCAAGTAGGGTTGTTCACGAGTCGAGTCGAACCGAGCGGACCTTATTCAAACCGAACCGAGCCGATCGGCTTGTTTACAATCGATTCGAAAACCGAGCAAGCTTTGTTCGAGCGCACATTTTTTCGAGCGATCATCGAGCCAGCGATGAGCGGCGAGTGTTTTCGGACAACCATAAATTCGGGATGTTTTCTTTAATATTCTCGCTGCCTAGTGATGACCGAGGTTCGACCGTTGGAGAATGAGGCTCTAGTTGAGGCCAGTGAGGTAAATGAGCATACTATAGAACGATTGTCGCGTTGTGGCGTAGGTTGATAGCGGGAGATGATTGGTGGTGGACAACTAATGGAATAGGAAGTCAAGCATGTTTTATTACGACTTACGGTTTTACAATTAAACTTAGTGTTAAGTTATCATTGGGTTGACTGGGCCAAAAATATAAATATAATTGTATATATGTATATATTGAGTCAAACCCATAGTGTGGCATGTATAAAACTATAAATATAATTGTAATTAATGTGTGTGTAACTGTGTGTGTATATATATATATAATATAATAAATTAATAAAAATTATATTGAGCCTAACCGAGCCGAGCCGAGCGGACCTTTACTCGTGATTGACTAGTTTACAAACTGAACCGAGCTGATCGGCTCGTTTTACAACATAGCGAAAAATCAAGCGAGCAATTTTCGAGCGAGCGGTGAGCGATAGGCGAGCGCTGAGCGTTTTGAACAACCCTAATCTATATTATCTTATTAAGGAAGAGTGACGGCTAGGATAGTAATTTTTAATTGCGTACAACTTAAGAAGCAACATGCACAAGTGATTTATGCAAGAAATTTAAGGGTATAATGGGGATAATGATGACAATTAAGACACTTAGAAGGACATTATAGTCATTTTATCAAGCTTTTTTATAGTTAAGAACTAAAAGCTTCTTCCATGCCTACCCTTGAGTCACCTATTGAGAACTGAGAAGCCTGTCAGTTAACCTTTAACCATAATATCACATTAAACCCTGCAAATGAATCGTCCTGCTTTCAATTCATCCTTCTAAATCCACCTTGCGTTTCCACTCGTGAGTGAATTTCGCACAGAAGATCAATTTCATCCTTCTTATACACTCCATATCCCTGCAACCTTCAAGTCGATTTCTCTCCTTCACTCTTCCTTGTGCATCTTCATTGCGTATTATGTAACATTTTCATTCATCATTGGTAGTAGCCTCTGGCGCCATTAACAGGTTTGCATCTTAGTTCTAAATTTCTTTTTTTAAAAGGTTTCCCACGGTCGTGACCTTGTTTATTCTTCGTTAATTTTTGGAAGAATCGTTGATGGGTTTTGATTTTTTCATGAAGTTAGTTTCTTAATTTTTTGACTAATTTTGATGATCTTTGTATGTTTCTGAGGGGTTCGATTTGATTACGTTTTCTATATTGTGTACAACTTCCCTATCGCTTCAATTAGAGGGTAAGAAGTAACAACTCGTAACCAGTCAAGGACGGTAGCGGCAATATAGGGGTTGTAACTGTGGCGACAGTCGGGGTTAAGGTAATCAAAATTAATGCCATACACATAAACAGAAAATTGACTTTACTGACGAAGCTAGAAATTAGTGTATATGTCATATTATAAATTATCGTTTGCTTTAAATTTTATTGTGATGGTTACATTTAAATAGAAAACTCAGTAAATGAGGAAGCTAAAAAATAGAGCATCTGTCATATTGAAAAATATCGTTTGGTGTTCTTCCTTTCTGTGTTTGTCGTTTGGTTTTTGCATTTTATGCTTTATAATATTGTTTAGATTGTATTGTGTTTTTTAATGTGTTAATTATTTTTTATTTCTTTTTTGCAGCTGAAATTGCCATTGTGTGTATTTATGGACTTTATGCGGGTATTGAAATTTTTTTGTTTTTTGTTTTGTGGTATTTTGTTTGTAGTCTAGACGTTACAAAATTTGCATCACAATACTGCTCAACAGGACTTCCATTAAACATCTTGATGTAACAATAAATAATCTCCATTTAGTTTATTTAAACATCTTGATGCAACAAGACTACTAACTAATATCATTCATGTTTGGTCTCAACAGTCTGAATGCAGGGTTATGACTCCTCCTTTCTCTCTTAGCAAAGGCAACATTGAATTGTAGTTTGCAACCAACCATGTTGGTATGTAATCTTGCTAGCTTTTTTAATCGTAACAAACATGTTATTAAAAGCCAAATTTTGTTTTTGTTTTCAGGTAACTTTCTATTGACAAACTTGTTACTGGATACGATGAAAAAGACCGCAAGAGAAAGTGGGGAAAAGGACGGATTGTTATTCTTTCCTCTGAGGTTCATCGTGTTACATACAAAGGAGGAATTATGTCGATAAAATCAATGACGAGAAGAGGTAAAAAAAATTATCTGATTTTTTTTATAAATAGGTCAGGTCAATCCACTAACCCATTTAACACTTATTTTAACCATTTAACACACACAAATATATGGGTCATGTTCGGATCCAATAACTCAATCCACGATTGCTACCCTCATCTACTAATATGTGATTTGATTTTCAGCTATAACGCGTTGTATGCTTATGGGCAATCAAAGCTTGCTAATGCATTACATGCATACGAGCTCACTCGGCGTTTACAAGAAGAGGGAGTGAGTATAACTGCCAATTCATTGCACCCTGGAGTTATTAAGACGAATCTAGCACGCCATTGTGGTTTCTTCTGTATGTCTCAATCCCCATTATTCCATTTTCATACTTACTTTAGGATCAACGATGTTATGCACAAAACTGTTGTTTTGACATGAAATTGATCGATCACCTTTTCCTATGCTTATGATCTTATACTTGTGTTGACATAGCTATATTTATTAACGCGGTCAGTTTGAAGCTGACCCAATCCAAGTAATCTATTTATTCAAAGGATCCGTACTGTCAAGGACGGTAGCGGCAATATAGGCGTTGTAACTGTGGCGACCGTCGGGGTTAAGGTAATCTTCTTCTTACACTTACGTTTTTTCACAATTGTTTTAGTGTGCTGGTTGCTGGATTGATCTTTTTTTTTTTTTGCGTATTTGATGTGTGCTAAGGGGTCATTACAATTTTGTGGATAATAAATACTGAATCGCTATTTGGGATTTCTTAATCCTAAGAGAGAATTACACGGATAGTCCCTGTGGTTTATACGTTGTAACATGTTAAGGTACTAACTTTTTTTTTTAACTCCTTAAGGTCCTATGGTTTACATTTGGTAACATGTTGAGGTATTAACATTAACTGCCGTTAAAAACTAACAGATTCCGTTAAAAAGTTAAGGTTGAGGGACTAAATTTGCCAAATTGTGAAAGTTTTAAAAATTCTTTCTTCCCCACCCACCACCACCGCCACCACCACCATCGCTGCCATCCAACGCCACCGCCGCCACCCAGCATCGTCGCTACCGCCACTCACCACCTTCACCCACCCACCCACCGCCTCTGCCACCCGCCGTCACCCACCACCGCCGACATCCAATACCATCCAACACCACCGTCACCTCCGCCACCCATGAACAAAACTAATAAATACTCACATTTCTGTATATAAAGTATACAGAATCCATTGTATGTTTGTGATAGGTAGCATGGAGAACAACAGCTTTACAGCATCTGCTCTTCGAAGTCCCGTAAGAGCACAACATGGTTACCCCTCCCACCATCCCCGGCTTTCATAGTAAACCTTCTGTCAAAAATCTTGTTTTCCTTCTTTAATAATTAATATGCAGGTCTTAACACGATTTGGTTTATCATTGTCTGATTTGTCTCTCAAGTTTTACAGCTCTCGTCAACCGGTACCAACCAGAAAATGTCGTGAACATACCGATTTCAAACAATTCAGCTGAAGAAGAGCCTCATTCCCACACCATTGCGTAAGCTCTTTGATCTTTATATTAATATAACACTAATGGCTAGCCCTTGTAATATACAGTTCACATACTTTAGTTAGTTTATAATTAGTTGTATACTTGGATCATTCATACTTACTATTTACTAATATCCGTTAAACAGAGTAGCCATCGTTGTACTCTAAAAAGTGGTGATGCATATTCTATTTTAGATGGTGACGGTGGTGTTGGGTGGTATTGGATGTCGGCGGTGGTGGGTGACGGCGGGTGGCAGAGGCGGTGGGTGGGTGGGTGAATGTGGTGAGTGGCGGTAGCGACGATGCTGGGTGGCGGCGGTGGCGTTGGATGGCAGCGATGGTGGGTGGCGCTGGTGGTGGATGGGGAAGAAAGAATTTTTAAAACTTTCACAATTTGGCAAATTTAATCCCTCAACCTTAACTTTTTAACAGAATCTGTTAGTTTTTAACGGCAGTTAATGTTAATACCTCAACATGTTACCAAATGTAAACCATAGGACCTTAAAGAGTTAAAAAAAAAAGTTAGTACCTTAACATGTTACAACGTATAAACCACAAGGACTATCCGTGTAGTTCTCTCTAATCCTAATAATCAAAGGTAGATTTGTTTCAATTTTGTTCTCCTTCGCATTTTGGTTATTCTTGAAGAAATGATTATCTTCCTAGATAATATTGGGATCTATAAGTACTTAATTGCTTTGTTTAATTGGTATTTAATAAAATGTATAAAACTTCCCTTAAATCTTGTGGTTGTGCAGTAAGGTAGGCTTGGCATGAGTTGGTAGACAGGGCACTTTATCTAACATAAATTCCGTTGTATAGGTGAAAGTGGTGAAACAAGTGCTCCCTTACCTTAAGTGACTGCCATTACTGTTCGTGAAGAAGCTTCTGAACCTGGACCAGCACTTGTTCTCGGGTTTCGCCCTTTTTTGTGAACTTTATGAATTCAAACCAAAAGTTTTGCAGATGGATGTGCAACTCTAACAATGCTGGTCAGTAACAAAATTCCCCCTTAAACAAAGACGGTTCAAATAATTATATTGTTATGATGCTTATGAATCAGATGATAGGTTTTTCCATGGGAATTATTGAATCTTGATGTGGAAAGATTGTTTTATATTTGTGTACTCATTGATGTGTTGTGGAATTTGGAAACAGTAACATGTTTGGTGGTCTTACTAATGGCCATTTTGGATATCCGGCTTTTCCAGAGGATCATTAGTCGCGATATGATCTGAGTGCATTGCCTCAGCTTCAGCTATTTGCCAAATGTGAGTTCCCTTTGATATAGATTATACGGTTAAGAAGAACACTGTTTTTGTGTTCAGGTTTTATAATTAGTCGCAGAAGAACAACCGGTGAAGTTCTTGCTGTTGAGATTGACATTGCAGCCTAAACAATCAGACAATTATAATTATAAATCATTTACCTTTATTCTTGTGACAATTGGAAGTAGATATTGTCATTACATAACCTTTGATTGCTTATTTGTAGTAATTTAACTTGACTTTGTATGGTGCAGTTCCAGGGGGTTATACAATGGACAACATAAACTTTGTTGGAAATGACCAGGATCTTGCAATGCCTTCTGCTTGGCTGCTCAAGAGGGATCGTGAGCTAGGACCCGTATCCACACAGCAAAAGCTTCACATATCTTTAAACGACTTTTGTCAAGATGATGTAGGTCTTGCTAGAACAACATGAATGCAAATAATGTGTCTACTGGTCTAAAACTATCTTATGAAGAAGATGAACGCAACTCTTCTGTGATGTGTGTTAATGAAAACACTAAAGCTCTCCACCCAGCCACTTATTCACTCACCAATGGTATTAAACTTGAAATGGATCGCCAAAATGAACTCTTCGATCATTATATTAAAGTTTAGGTAAATTCCTTCTGCAATTTTAACCCGTTTACTTATGAGGATCGGTTTGGGTTGTAACTAAATCAAACGGGTCAAATGAAATATAGCTAGAAAGGGAACATGTTAAGTGAGTTAAAAACATAAGAAAGTCTGAAACTGTATAATTCTCCCTTAAAAATTGGCCACATTTAATATGCAAAGCAACACCTCAAAATATAGTTGAAATATTGTAAACCATTTTGGCAAAGCTACATGTTCCAAACCATTTTGGCAGCAATAAAGCTGTGCGTTCGGGACTGTTTTGGAAGCAATAATGTGCGCATTTGAGTCTGTTTTCTCAGCAATTAAGTTGCGCGTTTGGGGCTGTTTTTTTAAGCAATAGAGCTGCATGTTCGGGTCTGTTTTGGCAGCCATAAAGGTGCACATTCGGGGCTGTTTTAGCAGCAATAATGCTGCGCATTTGGGTCTGTTTTCTCAGCAATTAAGCTGCGCGTTTGGAGCCATTTTTAGCAGCTTTAAAGCTGCGCATTTGGGCCTGTTTTTTGCAGCAATTAAGCTGCACGTCCGGGCCTGTTTTGGCAGCGATAAAGCTGCTCGTTTGGATCTGTTTTGACAGCAATTTGGTTGTACGTTTGGGGCTATTTTGGTTGCATTTTGCAAACACTTTTATGGCTAAAGTGCATCAGCTTTGAGTCTGATGCATATTATGGTTTAGTGTGACCCATTTGATCCAATATAATCCTAAAGTTGATGTTTATTAGCTGCTTGCTGCTGTTGGTGAATTGTTATGAGAATTTTCTCTATTTTTTGTTGAACCAGTTGAACCGGGTTTTTAAGGGGTTGAACCGATTTTTTAATATTTTTTTCCGAAGATAACCCTCTTAATTTCCCACAAAGTATTGAGTGACTTTCTAACTGCTGCTTCAATATTGAAGCTTGGTCAAGGTATGTCGAGGACTTGAATTCCTCACAAAGTACCCGCAGCAACGCGCGGGCACTCCCACTAGTTTCAAGTCAAAGTCCAAGTTATAGTCATGGTCATAGTTAAAGTATTTTATTACTATTAATTATAGGCTAGATTATGTCTTCTTTCTTCATTGTATATATATACTATATTATAAAGCATTAGTGAAGGATACCCGCAAAATTTAAGTAAATACAACCTTTATTGCTTATAGTACAATGCTTGTTGAAATCATTTAGGGGGCAAAATTGTCTTTCTACCTAAATATTAAATTGTTGAAGAAATTAATTTAAACATAATTATAAAATTGATGAGGAAATTAATAATAATGTCGTGACTCTTTACATTCATAACCTCTATGTCTTTATTACGTTTGTATCAATATTATAGTCTTATAAATAATGGTCATGTATAATGTATTTGATATCTAAATAACATTTGTATCAATATTATAGTCTCACAGTAGTGAATGAGAATTTTGGTTCTCGGCCTTTTCGCTGGTTTAATTCTTGGTTAGACAGGGAGAGTTGTCAATCAGTGGTGGCAAACGCTTTGTTGAGTTTTAAGGGTGTAGGGGCGGCGGACTTGGTCTTTTCAGCCAAGTTGAAGTACTTAAAATCAGTTTTAAGGGAGTGGAAGAAGCGCCTTGACATTAAAGAGGGTGAAGAGCTCAATGCTATGAAGATTGATTTAGAGCGGCTCGAAACAGAAATGGAACAAAGGGAGTTAATGGAGGAGGAAGAGTGGTCTTGGCTCGAATGTAAAAAAGGTATAGAGGAGAGCGAATTCCGTCAGGCTAAAGATTTGTTGCAAAAGTCTCGCCTAAACTGGGCGAAATTCGGGATGATAACACAGCGTTTTTCCATAGCGTTGTAAATGGTAGGAAAGCTAGTAATTCCGTTCAAGGTTTGTTGGTCAATGGGGAGTGGTGTCCAAACCATCCTTGGTTAAAAAGGAGGTGCTCAGATTTTTTAGCAATCAATTCAAGGAGAAGGTGAACAATAGACCTCGGCTATTTTGCGAAGACATCAAATGTATTCCAGCGCATTTGGTGGATTCGCTTGTCGAGCCTTTTTCTAGGGAGGAAGTTAAAAAAGCGGTCTTCGAATGTGGTAAAGATAAAGCCCCGGGTCCTGACGGGTTTAATTTTAACTTTGTGCGCCACTTTTGGAATTTTTTGGAAGAGGATTTTATGAAGATTATGTCCGATTTCTTTGAGTCGGGTAGGATCAACAAAGGGTGTGGGTCTTCGTTTATCACCCTTATTCCTAAGGTTAAAAACCCACTCGGTTTAAAAGACTTTAGACCTATTACTTTGGTGGGGATCATAAGTAAAACCATTTCTAAAGTCTTGTCTTTTAGACTTAAAAAAGTCATCGGGTACATCATTTCGGAGAATCAGTCGGGTTTTCTTAGCGAGAGGAATATTCTTGACGGCCCCCTCATAGTGAACGAAATCTTTTCTTGGTGTAAAAGAAAGTACAAAAGTGTTTTCTTTATGAAGATAGATTTTGAGAAGGCCTATGACAACGTCAATTGGGCTTTTCTCTTATCGATAATGGATCAAATGGGGTTTCCGGTTAAATGGAGGATGTGGATAAAGGGGATTTTGGCTTCCGCTAGATCGTCTGTCCTTGTAAACGGTTCGCCTACTTTTGAGTTTCAATGTTCCAAAGGGCTTCGCCAGGGTGACCCGATCTCGCCTTTTTTATTTTTAATAGTGATGGAAGCGTTAACTTGTTTGTTCAACAAGGCCGTCCAGATCGGTGCTTTTGAAGGCATCTCTTTGCCTAAGAACGGTTTGGTTATGTCTCATTTATTCTTTGCGGATGATGCGCTCCTCATGGGAAAGTGGTCCAATGGCAATATTAAGACGGCGGCAAGAATATTGAGAATATTTCATCTTTGTTCGGGTCTTAAAATTAATATTAATAAATCTTTCCTTTATGGCACGGGAGTCGCGGATGATGAGGTGGTTTCTCTAGCCGAGGAAGTGGGGTGTCGCGTGGGTTCATTCCCTTTCGAGTACCTGGGTGTGTCGGTTGGGGCAAATATGAACAGGATCAATAACTGGAGGAAGATTGTTGAAGTTTTTGAGCAAAGACTTTCGTCTTGGAAGGCTAAGTTGCTTTCGATTGGTGGTAGGCTCACTCTCCTAAAGTCGGTACTACAAAGTCTCCCTATTTATTTTTTCTCTCTACATAAAGCTCCCGTGGGGTCATTAGTAAGTTGGAAAGCCTCATGAACCGTTTCCTGTGGTCCGCCACTAGCGAAAAAAATAAACTTCATTGGGTCTCTTGGGAGAGGGTCACTAGTGATAAAAGATATGGCGGGTTGGGGATTAGTAGATTAAAAGACGTTAATGAAGCTTTGCTTTCAAAATGGGCTTGGAGATTTAAAGTGGAGGAAGGAACGTTATGGAAAATTATCATGCTATCTTGCCACCAAAGTAGACGTCGTTGGTCCGGCTTCCGTATGTTACAGGTTCGAGTGGGTGTTGGCCGGAGATTGTTAAAACCTGCGAGAGAATGAAATGTGGAGATAAACTTTTTCTAGAGCTTTTGCAAGGGAAGCTTGGAGATGGTAGTTCTTTATGTTTTTGGGAAGATGCTTGGTTGTTAGATGTGCCTTTAAGAGTAAAATTTCCTTTACTTTATAAATCCTCCAACACAAAAATGGTTACAGTTAGCAATTGCATTCCTCATGGGTACTGGGCTCCTATGGATTTCACGCGGCCCATGGGGCTTCCAGAAGTCCAAGAATGGCATGTTCTAGTGGATTTGTTGGGCCAAGTTAAGTTCAGCGATATGAAAGATTCGTGGGTTTGGGATGGTTCCTCGTGTTTTTCTGTTGCACAGGTCAAGGAAAAAATGAAAGTTCAATCGAGTATGATAGGCGGCTTCAAACTCAAATGGGTTTCGTGGGTTCCTACTAAATGCCAGGTGTTCGCTTGGAGGGCCGAGATGGATAGGATTCCGACGGTAGAAGCTCTTGCCAAAAGAAATGTTTTTGTCCCTAATGATCGGTGCCAGCTTTGTAATGTTGATTATGAGACATCAACACACATCTTTTGCGGATGTGGTTTTTCCTTTGGTGTGTGGTCTCATATTAGCAAGTGGTGCGGCCTTAATACTCCGGTGGCGTCTCAAGTTAGGGATCTTCTCCATCTTTACAAACATGCTCGTGGAGGGAAGTGGGGGAAGAAGGTTGTTCATGGGATAGTGATGATTACGCTTTGGATGCTTTGGAAGGCCCGGAATAACAAGACTTTTAATAAGATAGATCCTAAGATCCTTTGTGTGATTGGTAGTATAAAATCTACCTCGTATTTGTGGTTAAAAAGTAGATCCCACTTTAAGGATTTATGTTGGGATGATTGGTGTAACAATCCATTGTATATGGTGTAGTTTTTGGTGTTCGTCCTTGTTTTGAGGACGTTTCCTTGTTTTAATGAAAGTCAAAGTTCAAAAAAAAAAATAACATTTGATGTTCCAAATATTTCCCATTGAGTTTGCCATGTTAAACATTACTTTTTGAGTGATTGTACTCGGTTGTGAACTTCCTACTAGTATATCTTGTATGAATTATGATGTAGTTGACCATTCTCTTATAAGTAGTCTATTCCAAAGACCTCCTCAAGAACATTTGGGTTTACTTCAGATTGTTCAAAAACATTAGGATTAGGCCCAATACTATATACTGGGCTGGGCTGGGATTCTTGTATGGGTTTTATATGTAAATACAAAATCCTTTTTACCCTGATGTAGATTATTAGAGTAAGTGTTAGGAATTAGTACCAAGTGGCAATGGCTTATGTAAGGTCTAAAATACAACAAATTTGTTAAGTACGTAGAGTTGTATCGGGTAGAGGTGCACAAAAAAAACTTGGAACCCCTGGCCCTATCCGTCGAAAACGTATAGGGTATAGATTTCTATGTAAAGAAATGGACCTGAAACCGGACCCGATTTATACCCGGTTGTACCCGGGGTTTTTTTAATACCCGGAACCGGGTTTTCCGAATACACAAAAAGTATATGTCAAGAAACCGGACTATTTGGCATTTTGATGTTGAGGCGGTTTGGGAAGGAATGAGTCACTTCGTGATTCAAGAGGGGTTGCCATTTGACCACTTCGACAACCCAAGATTGACGCGTCTCATCCAAAGAACTCTACAACTGCGTTATAATCATCTAAGTCGCACTACCATTCGACGTAATTGTATAAAAAGAATTCAATAGCCGACATACCCGGTTTTTTTCAATACCCGGTGTACCCGGTTTTTTTTAAAGTATACCTGGAACCGGTTCCATATCCGGAACCGGGTATACCGGGTATGGTTTTGTTACGAACCGAATCGTTAACCAATTGATCCAAAGAAACTAGATAAGAACTTGAAAGAAAAATAGAAGGATATTAGACTAATTCATACTTTCATTCATGCCTTCAAATAAAACATGCAAGGGCTGTTTGGTAGCCTCTTAATCAGCCTCTTAACCATTCAGGTCTGAATCATTCAACATTCAGACTGTTTGTTTTAGTATCTGTATGGAATGATTAAGTGCTGAACCATTAAGCTAATAAGGGATGCTGAATGATTCAGCTCTTAACCATTCAGACCATCTTAGTGATTCAACACTTAATCAACCAAACAGCCCCGCAGATGGCTTAAATAGCCTTACAAATCATGGAAATAAAGGAATCCCACTACTCATAATAAAAAGGAAACTATAACCACTAACACCACTAATTACTTATTATTGACTCCATAAAATGACTCATAACTACTAAAGATGTTGAACGTGGGCATGCATGTGGTCGACTACATGGACATCACGTATCAGGCACATAACAGGTTTTTTATGTTGGGAACTGGAACCGGTTCTTTCAATACCCAATCAAAGTAATACCGACCTTACCGGAACCGGTTTCATACCCGAAACCGGGTATTGAAAAAACCCGGTTTGTGCACCTCTAGTATCGGGTGGGGGATTTGGTAATTTTGGCTCAAGCCAATTTTCAAAATTCTGGTTAGACGGATTAAAAACCGATAACCAAATTGTTTGACTACGAGTCGATTTAAGATAAGAACTGAACCAAAGTGATCATTTTGTCTAGTGGCCTCTTTGATTAAGGTTTAATGAATACAAGTGATTTGATGAATACTATGGTTGCCACTTTATAGAGTGCATCATTAACTTAGATGGTTATATAATGTGTATATTGAGGAAGTAGTGATGAACTTCCTAATTAGGAATGTTGATTCAACCAATGTGAATTTATTGACCCAAGAACTTTGGTGGGCGGTGGCTAAACCTCTTCACATGGCTTTATTTCCTGTTTAGTTACAAGTTAGTCCTGGTTTCAATGGGCGAGTCTCTCGGATTATAAAGTGTGTGTGTGCCTAGATGTACTTGCACATTGAACGCACCATTGTAAGGAGATGTGGCCAATTCCCTAATTTAAGCCGAAGTCAATGACCCTAATCATAAGCAAGATGGAATGACTTCTCGATCGCGCCAAAAGGGACCTTGAAAGACCATTCCGTGACAACAAGCATCCTTCGTGTTCCAAACATTCGAGTTGTTTTGATTTGCTTTTTAATAGTCTATTCCAAACACCCCTTAGAGAGAGCATTTGGGTTTGCATAAGACTGTTAAGAAAACATTAGGGTCCAAGCCCTATACTATATGAAGGTATACTTGTATTGTATGAGTTTAATATAATAAATACAAATAACCCTTTTAGCCTGTGTAGACTATTAGAGCAAGTGTTGGGGTTAGTATCAAGTTGAGGAAATTGGCTTTGTAAGGTCTAAAATACAACAAATTTATTAAGTAGAGTTGTATCAAGTGGGGGATTTGGTAATTTTAGAATGACCTCCTTATAAAGAGGTATGAATGATAATCGCGACTAACCATTGGCCGAAGTTGATTTTCAATTTACCGAATAACAGAATAAAAAAACAATAACCGAATTCTTTGATTACGATTCGATTTAAGATAATAACCTAACCAAAGTGAGGGTATTACCTAGCTAGTGGCCTCTTTGATTTAAGGTTTAATGAATACACAAGTGGTTTGTTTTGATGAATACTATGGTTGCCACTTTATAGAGGGCATCATTAGATTAGATGGTTTATAGTGTTTATTTTAAGGAAGTAATGATGAACTTCCAAATTAGGAAAGTTTGTTCCATCGATGTGAATTTATTGACCCAAGAACTCTTGTGGCTGAACCTCTTCACATGGCTTTATTTCCTGTTTAGTAAAACTTAAATTGCTAGAAAGACCTTGGTGCTAGTGATTGCTATTCGCTAGAGTCAGTTTCTTTAACATGAATCTCGAGGAAAGTACACACAAGTCTCTCGAATTTTTTTTATATATAATTAAATGAAAATAAGCAAATGGATGATGTAGTACATGACGTGTTTTGTATGCCACACTAGAAAATGCAAAGGTTATTTATACCCAATATATCTAAGTGTTGTATTTCATGTATTTAATTTGTAAATTCAAACTCACGTTATGCCATGGGGATACATATTTGGTGCTTTCTGTGTAACCAAAACATAAATTAAAAAATAAAAAATAAAAACAAATACTGATACCGATTCGGTGATGTTGTTTAGTTGGTATTGGTTATTTTAATTACACACTTTGTATAACCAAAAGACAAAAAAAAAACATAAATGTAAATTATGATATGCAAAAAGGATATTAACACATGTTTTACGTTGATAAAACAAAAAAAAACGAATATTGATACATGTACGAATAATTGTGCATTCGATATCGGTTCAATTTTTACCATACTGTTACTTACGATATCTAAAAATTACTTTACTTCAAGTACAACTCTATTTTCCATTAAATTTATGTTAGGATCTTGAGTAAAAAAAAGCAAAAATGCATTTAGTTTTTTATTTTATTTATTAAGTTATTACAAACTAACAAAATTATTAAAACTAAATAAATGGGTTAGAGATGTATATTGTTTATTGTATTTATTGTATAAGAGGTGAAATTGAAACTTAAGAAAACACCTATTAGCATGTTACTTGCATGGACACTATTCATCGAAACCATTTTGTCATATGCGTGTGTATAAAAAAAAATGATGGTGTATAAAACACGCTTTGTGTTCAAATCAAAAGATATCATATTACTTTGGATGTGTGTATGCATTCTCTGACTACTTTGGAGAACAGGAGTGCTAGGGTTGCAAATAAGTTTGAGATTAGTTCAAGCTTGCCTAGGGCTAAATTGAAACTTGAATTGACTCTTAACGTGTGAGCTTGAGCTCCATTTGGAAAAGTTTCAAGAGCTTGAATAGCTTGAAAATATTTTGAGCTCAAGTTAGAACCTCGATAAAGTTTAGCTTGAACGAGCTCATGTCAAATTTAAGCTTGCATAATACCCTAATTGCCAACTAATTTAGAGCTCTAACCACATTTATAAAAGCATGTTAATATTACATAAATGCTAAAAAAATTACAAGAGTTTTGAGTCTAGAACTCGATTTGTTGTAAGTTTGTGTTTTAACTTTTAATAGGTTTAACTTGCTATATGTTTCGAGCTCATTTTTCACATTCAAACTCAGAACGAATGCAAATACTCAATACTAACTTGTATAATCGGGAATTGCATATAACAGTCCCAAATAGTTACAAATAAAAGCAAACGTCACAAGAAAAGGAGGTTCAATACTCAAATCTTCATAGTTAAACAACCCAAATTATAAATTTGTTTGTAGTACTGAAAACACAAACAAGAGATATCATCCAACACCTGTTGAGATTAAAACAAAAAAAAAGCCAATCAAATAATCGGAACATACTCAATACAAAGATTTACTAGCTATCAGATTAATCATATAGACGGCCCATGCCATGACTATTTTGACAATTCGTTTAATTTCAAGAAACCTCTTATATTGCTGGAATAACTATTCGGTAATTCGATCCAATGAAAAAGTCATTGGAGATTTGAAGTCAAGAGCGGGAGGTCAAAGGTTTGAACCTCGGTAACATCTCCTTTAAATAAACATTAGTTTGAGAAAATCTTTACTTTTTGAAAAGAGTTGCAACTTTAGTGATTTATCAGATTGAGCAAATCTTACAATATTTCTAGCTCTTAAATGCTCAACAAGATTTAAGGAATTTTTTTGAACTGCTAAATCAAGTGACAACATTTACATGTGAGAATCTAAGACCTAGATTTGATATGGCTCAACTAGTATTAGTAAGGTCTCTTATGATTTCAAAGAATCTCAGCCCTCTCTTCATAGAGGGTGTAACGAGACCATAGATCGAACTCCACAGTCCAAAGAAATTCCTTCATTGTTCTTGACACAAGCATGGTTTAAACTTGATACCTCTTCTTGGCCCTATACTTAACTCAGCTAACATTTGCCAATTGAATTGAGCCAAGGATCATCGGCAAACTTTAAGGAACATAACTTTTCATATCTCGCGTTCGAAAATCAGAAAATAGTTATAAGGTACTAATAGCTTAATGTTTAATACTTCAAATTCTCTAAGATTGAATTTTAATAGATAACAGATAATATTGTAATTCGTAAATATAGTATAGATTGTTATTATGTTTGAATTATGATCTCTATCCATAATTATAGAGATAACACTTGTAATTATAAATATTTGAACAATGAATGGAAAAGATCAAGGGTTCTATTCTATCCATAATTATAGTATAGTCATCTAAAAATAAAACGTAATATTTGTGTCCAGATGAACTAACAATTGGATAGGTCCATACATCACTATGAATAATATCAAATGGTTGAAACACACAAGAAGTAGAAGCAAAAAACGGAAGTCTAATACTTTTACCCAAAACACACGAGTCACAAACATTATTAAAAGAATTATTAAAAGAAACAAAAGTTTTTAAAGACTGTAAAGATTGACGTCCTGGATGTCCAAGGCGTTGGTGCCATAGATCAGCAGAGATGGCAGCAAGGGCAGTGGGTGAGGATGAGGAGGACCCGAGCACCAGAGGGTAGAGATCACCGTTGCTGTTGCATCGTAGGAGTGGAGCCCGCGTCTTGAGGTCCTTCACAAGAAAACTAAACGGATCAAATTCAACAGACACAGAATTATCCCTAGTGAAACGACGGACAGAAATTAGGTTTTTAACTAGTTTTGGTGAATATAAGACATTTTTAAGGACAAAGGGTGGGAATGGTCTGGGTAGGTATTTTGTGCCCTGTCCTAAAACCGGGATAGTATGACCATTACCTACAATAATGTGCTGAGGAATGCAAGAGTTAGAAAAAGAAAGGAAATCACCTTGGTCATGTGACATAGTAGATGAAGCGCCGGTATTGTGTGGGATCGGGCTGCTGCAAAGACATGGTGTACATCGCCTGCTCAATATCAGTGGGGCTGTACGCATAATTATTTTGTGATGGGCGCGGGCCTAAGATACCCGGCTGTTGGGCTGGCTGATGGTTATTGGGCCGTGATGTGGTTGGGTAGGGGCAAGGGGGATTGGGCCAGGGTGAGGAGAATTGGGCCGGGAGAATTGAGTCTGGGCCGTAGGGTTGTAAGGGTTGTTGGGCCAAGGAAAGAAAGGGTAGTAGGATTGTGGCCAGTATGGGTTATGGGGGAAAGGTGAGCGACCAGGGAAACCAACACGACCACGACCTCGGCGATTGCCACGGCCGCGGCACGGTTGTTTGACCGGTCAAGGGTACGGGTAGGATCAGGATAGGTGTGACGAGGTGGGTCAGGGTTGCGAGTGGTGGTTGCAGTGAGGGCTGAAGAGGCGTTTTTGGATGCGTGTAAGGCTTGTTCGGCTTTATTGGTTTCGGTTTGCAAAAGTTTAGAACGGGCTTCATAAAAGGAGGGTAAGGGTTTCTGGTTTTGAAGGATAGTGGAGATACTTTCGTATTGTTCGTTCAAACCCGCTAGGAGTTGAAGAACAAGCCGATCGTTGGTCACGGGTGCGTCAACGTTGGCAAGCTGGTCAGCCAACACTTTGAGAGCCTGGCAGTATGAGGTCATGTTGGGAAACCCGTCTAAGCGGGTGTTAGAGAATTTTTGTGTCAGGTAAATAGCTCGGGCGCATTTATTGTCGTGAAACAGGTTTTCAATGGCGAAGTTAGCCTCCGAGTTTGCCATGAAGGACTTAGGTCCTCTTAGCTATTTTCTGGGCATCTCCGTTACTCGCACTCATGATGCTATGTTTCTCTCTCAGCAGTCCTATGCGACTGAGATTATTGCCCGGGCCGGTATGCAGTCATGCAACCCGGTAGCCACCCCAGTTGACACCAACAGCAAACTCGGTGCCACGACTAGTGATGTTTTTCAGGACCCCACGTTATATCGCAGTTTAGCAGGTGCACTACAGTATCTAACGTTCACTAGGCCAGACATATCTTATGCAGTTCAACAGATTTGTATGCATATGCATTCTCCTCGGATTGATCATTGGAACGCTCTCAAGCGTATTATCCGTTACATCAAAGGGACATCCTCCCACGGTTTGACAGTTCACGGCTCATCTACACATTCCTTAATTTCCTACACGGATGCGGATTGGGCTGGATGTCCGGATACGAGGCGTTCTACTTCTGGGTACTGTATATATTTCGGGGACAATCTCATCTCATGGTCCTCTAAACGACAGAGCACTGTGTCCAGGTCCAGTGCCGAAGCTGAATATCGCGGTGTTGCGAATGTCGTGGCCGAAATTTGTTGGTTAAGGAATCTACTACTCGAGCTTCATCATCCATTGTCCCGAGCGACTATTGTTTACTGTGATAACGTCAGTGCTATTTACTTGTCTGGTAACCCGTTCAGCATCAACGCACTAAACATATCGAGCTAGACATTCATTTTGTTCGTGAGTAGGTTCAACGGGGGCACGTCCGAGTTCTTCATGTCCCATCTCGATATCAGGTCGCTGACATCTTTACTAAAGGTCTACCGCGCATTCTGTTTGAAGATTTTCGAGACAGTCTCAGCATCCGGCCTCCTCCCGCTTCGACTGCGGGGGTGTAATAGATAACAGATAATATTGTAATTCGTAAATATAGTATAGATTGTTATTATGTTTGAATTATGATCTCTATCCATAATTATAGAGATAACACTTGTAATTATAAATATTTGAACAATGAATGGAAAAGATCAAGGGTTCTATTCTATCAAATTTCATAATATGGTATAACCATCTTAACCATACAACTTTAATTAATACTCTTTTAACATGTATTAGGGCTTGAGTCTATGAGTTGGAAGATCCTTAAGCTGGATAAAGATAAAAAGACTTCCATATCTTATTTGTAAGCATTCGGTTTCTAAATATTATCAAACTAGTATTTTGCCCACAAGCGTTGCTCTGCGAGTCTGTGGTGTATCAAGCAGACATAAATAAATACAAACTCAATTGATTATACATTAATGTTATGCAAAATTTAAAATCTATAAATTTAGCTAACATCATTTAAAAAACGTTGAACCCCACATTCATGTTGCGCCGTGTTTACAAAATTTAAAACGAAAAAATTACGAAAGATGAAAACTATGAGAGACCAAAGTTGAAAGTAAAAAAGTAGTATGTTGAATTGCAAAAGATGAATAGTTTTATGTTAAAAGTAAAAAAAAAAAAAAGAAGTCAAAGAGGTTAATAGGGATGGCAATGGGTCGGGTTTGGAACGGGTTTAGGTAATCCCAACCCCATACCCGATTAGGTATGCTTGTCCCAAACCCGGCCCAAAACCCGTCGGGTTTGTGTCGGGTAATTACCCATTAGGTATCGGGTATACCCGCGGGTTTCGGGTAAACCCATTAATTTTTAAAACTTACTCATTGAGTATATCCGACCAAAAACCCGACTGACATCTATTAGGTAACTATTAACCAATTACATTTACTATTCTTAAATATATATGTAAATGATTACAATGTAAAAATATAATATACTTAAATCATATAAAAACATATATTTTAACCATCAGATTACATATAGATATCAAAAACCTCGAATCTCAATCAGTGACGGATTTAAGAACCCGTGATTTTCCAATTTCAATAGGTTCATTTTGGTAATTTTTTCTAAATCATACAAACTTGTCACTAATCTTTTCCGTTTTTCCCAAACCGAGTGGGTTGGATCCAGGCCACTGTAGCGGGTTCCTAGGAAACCCCTTCAATTCGAAAAAATGGAAAAAGTTAGTGAAAATCTTTTATGATTTGAAAAAAATTTACCAAAAGAAATTGGAAAATCGAGGGTTTCTAGATCCGCTAGTGGCTAGATTCATCACTGATCTCAACAAGAATGTGTCCAGCACTATAAGCTAAAATCTGACTCGGTTTTAAGTTTCAAGTTTTTTTTTTTCTTTTCTTTTTTTTTTTTTTTTTTTTTGCAAATGAACTTGAACTCGATAAAATCATAACGTATTTATCTAACTAGCATTGATAAATGTATACACGTTTCTTATTTTTGGCAATTATGTGATCCACTAGAATGTGGTGTCGTATTATCATGAGATTAAATTATGTTATCTCGTCTCCAAGAAAATGGGGAGGTAGACAGGTAGTTTAATGGAGGTGGAAGAAGGATTAACGCTTGTTTAATCATAGTTAACTAATAGCTTAATGTTTAAGACTTCAACTTAGGGGGACGGGGCTTCACCAGAATTAGGCACGGGTACCCCACTACCAGCACGGTAACACCACCGCCACTCGTATTGGTAGGGGTCTCGTAAACCAATTTCTGATTCTATCTAACGGGCTGGTACAATGGAAATGGTCATATTTTTTGACCAATAATTATTTACCAAGGTTTTTTTTTCTTTAACCGTTAATTTTTTACCGTTTTTTAATATTTTAACCGTTTATATTTTGACCGTTTTTTATATTTTACCCTATATTAACACCATATTTACACATACAGTTTTATACAACTACATCTTTGAATATGGGTGGTGGCAATATGTTTCCGAATACGTATCGTCGACGATGATCATCCCGCCCCGCAACACATCAACCAACTACACATACCAACAACACATCAACCAACTACACACACACCAACACATTAACCAACTACACACCCACCGACTACACAACCTTCCCCAGCATTTGAATATTACTAGCCACAAGATCCTGACGATTTGTCCACGGAAGAATTGATTTCCTAATATGATTACACAATGGCTCTACTACAACTAGGAGCAATACGGGTTGAAGATGTTGTAAAAGTGTCGGAGCGTGTCAACTAGGAGCAATACCGGTTTTGGTGTGATTGTGGTATTAGAAGTTATGGGGTTTTATAGGTGTAAAAAAATGTAGTCGTTAGGTTGTAACGGTTAAAAATTTAATTACCGTTTGAAAATTAAAAAACGGCTAGTTTTTGAATTTAAATGAAAATAATAAATAAAAGAATCAGTGGAGTGTTGCCTCCAAAAAGTGTTTCAGTGAAGTAAATCAGTGAAGTGATATGGCAATGTAAGATTATTTAAAATCAGTTAAGTGGAAAAAAATTTCTACATGCGCCCTTCCCCTTAGCTTGAGTTTCATAGTCGAATATTTCCAAGTTAAATATAAAAACTTAATGGTGCTACTTACGAATTTGAAGATCCTAAAGTTGGATAAACAAATTTTCCTCCGTTTTTTTTTTACGTAAAAGACTTAGTTATATCTTGTTTGTAAATATTCGGTTTTAAATATTATCAAACTAAGTTAAAATTCATGTGGACACACGATTTAATAAATTATATAATTCTGAAGTTTTAATTTTTTATTTAATATAAAATTAAATGTGCATACTTGTAAGTTAAAACATTCATATAAGAATTATAAATGATATATATATGAAAAACAACTTATATTACAAATATCACTAAAAACTTTCTTATACACAATGTTTGTTGTCTTATTTGTAAGACTCTCATCTCATCTAGTATAAGTATCTTCACACTAACTTTGCTTTTGACTCTGGACAATACAACATAAAGTTGGTCAGATGTGAAAAACGGTATTTACGTTTCAAGCTTGGCTTTTGCATACGAACTTGAACTCGATGTGATCATAACTTACTTACCAAACTAGTGTTGATAAATATCTTTGAGTTTCTTTTAATGGTAATATGATGAGATTAAATATATTGTATAGTTTATATTATATCATCTCCAAAAAAATGGGGAAGAAGTTTAATTGGAAGCAAGAAGCGTAATGAGGGGATTATGTAGAAGATTGTTTAATTAATAAGGATCGAGGTGGAAGAAGGATTAACGCTTGTTTGTTTAATCATAATTAACTAAGATTGTTAACTTCTAAGCGTTCTTAAGGTAATCTCTAGAAAGAAGTTGCTGGACTTCCCTACTTCTGTTACGTGGCCACTAATAATCCATTCTATGCATTAATATTCTAATCATCTTGAATTAACAAGTCAAACCCATGCACACTTGCTTATCTAATATCTCTTTCTTTTTTTAAATCCGTACACCTGCTTATCAAAGTAAGTTTTGGTGATTAAATAGTAATGATGTGATTATAAGCAAGCTTAGCTAAGCCATGACATATGAAAAACTTCGATTCATTTGTGATTAACTTTAATTAGAATCAATTAATGGTTAAAAAATGATAGATAACTAGTTTATCTTAATCACTCCTTAGTTTACATTCACTAGGCACACAAGAAGAGATATTTACAACTTCTCAATAACAAGGGAGCGGTTACAATTCCTGACATGACTCAAAACACGACGTGAAGTTGTTGTCAGTAGATGCAATGCAAAATAGACATATGCGTGTGGTGTAGTTGGTCTGACTAGGTACAAGCGAGACTAATATGACATGACACGACTACAATTGAGTCACACCTCAGTGCTACTATAGGTCTACTGCGACCCAATTCATGACTTGCAGCTCGGATTCCACTGATGAGTGTGGCCGAGTGTTACTTCTGGTGCATCGGATTTCATTACTTGATTAATATTGACCGGTTACAAAACGGTTTTTAGTGAGAGTTTTGGTTATCCATTTAAGTCTAATTGATGTGTAATTAATTTCCTTGTTGGCTTCTTTTTAAACCTACTAGTGGGATGCCCGCGTGATGCGGCGGGAAACACAACACTTAAAAGTTGAGTCGATTCAGGGCTAGCTCAAGTTTGACTTGCACTTCATACTGAGTTGGTTTGGGTTGACTCTAATCTAAAATAAAGACGGAGTCTTAAACTCAAGCTCGGCTTGATCAAAAATCAAGTTGGTTTGCTTAACTTGATTTGATTAGACTTTACAACTAATTTACTATGAGGGTCAAACATATAAATTATTCTTTATAGCTTTACATACATTTAGTATTGTCTTGTCGGTAAAAAAGTTAACATAGCAGAATCAATGATGGTAATTGAATAGGCAATCAATACGGACTTTTTCATTTTCCATCATTTTATTCTATATGTAGAAGTGAGTTGTACTATAAAATCTTCTTTTTATTCTGACCTACAACTTTGTCTGGCAAAATGATTTTAGGGGTTTCATATCTTCAAGGCATCAAGACTATGTCTCTGTCAATTTGGTTAGTGTTTTTTTTAATGCCTTTGATACATGAGAATTCGTTTTTATTATCAGTGGTTCATGGTTTGATTGCTATATGCTTGGATATCTAGATTTAGGGTGTACCTGCAGGGGGTTTAAAATCAAAATCAGCATGTATACAATTTGGTTAATTGCAGCAATATCATCAGTATTACGGTGGTTTTCTATTGCTTAAGTTTGTGGATAGGGCTCTAATGGCGATGGCTAACAAGGGCATGGAACAAGAGATATTGAAATTGGTTATGTCAAGGTGGGATATAAAAGGTAAAAGATGCGGTTAGCCATGGTTAGTATTAACCGACTCAAAACGTTCGACTCACATTAGTCGCTACTTTTTGTTGATTTAACTTTGGTTTCAAAGTATAATTTACTATGTTATGTGTCAAATAACATGATATCAAAACTTAAAAGATTTTATTCAAGAACCCAAACCAAACAAATGTTTACACCCAGAAAACAACTGAACGATTACAAACAAGAAGATCACTCTATACTCTCTAACAACTCTCTAACTATGATCTAGATTGTAACTGGAACAAACTTTATACCTGATTCGAGGTGAATAAGATATTAACCTTACAAACCCTAGAATAGAGAACAAAGAGAATACACAAAGAGACTGATCAAAACTAAGCTAAACTCGTAAACAATAACGAGTTAGGTTTTTATAATACTCATATCTGGTTCGGGAGAAAACACACCCGAACCAGCCTTGATCGTTGGATCTGATTTAGAAAACACATCAAGACTTGATCTCATCCCTTGATTCTTTTATTCAGGATCGCCACATCAGCAAACCACCCGAACCTAGCAGCTGGGCTCCAGACTGGACCTGATCAACTTGGGCTCCTCTTTCACTTGGACTTCACTCGATCTGTTATATCTCGTTAGCCCAATATCCATCTAGCCCACCTGCAATATAACTCATACAAAATGTTCAAGACTTTATAAAACTAAACCTTTTATAAATCTAAATCTTTTATTTATAAGTTAATTGTTTTATTTATAAATCTGAATATTAAGATTATATCATATTTTAAACACCCCTCCTTAATCTTAATATTCTGACCAATTAATAACAACCAAACTTACTGAAATCCAAATGGGTCAAACATGCCAAGAGATACACAAATCTCTTCATGTTGGCCAACACCCAATCCCTTGGTCATAATATCAGCAAGTTGTTTTTCAGTACTCATTTTCACAGACTTGATACTTCCTTTAGAGATTAACTCTCTTAAGAAAAACAAGTCAATTTCAAAATACTTAGTCTTGTCAAAGAAAACTGGATTACCAGCTATATATAGCAGCACTGCTATCACAGAACAAATTCATAGGCATTTCAACCTGAATTTGTAACTCATTAAGAACATTTACTAGCCATAAAACTTCACATGATGTGGTACACATAGCTCTGTATTCAGCTTCTGCTGAATACCTAGCAATTGTAGACTGTTTTTTGCTTTTCCAGGAAACCAAGTTTTTTCCAAGAAAGATACAAATCCAGTCACACTCTTTCCTGTGTCAACACATTTTGCCCAATCAGAATCTGAATAGGCTGAGAGATTAAATGATGAACTTTTCCTGAACCAAACTCCTTTTCCAGGAGCCTTTTTTAGATACCTCAACAACCTAAGTGCAATCTTAAAATGCCCTTTAGTAGGTTTGTGCATATGCTGACTTAAGTAATGTACAGCATATGATATATCTGGCCTTGTATGGGCCAAATATATTAGTTTACCTACTAATTGTTGATAACTAGTAATATTAGTTATTTCAGTAGCATTTTCAGCACAAATTGTTGTCAAAGTATAATTTGGTTCAATAGGGTTACTGACTGGTTTGCAGCCTAGCATACCATACTCAGCCAATAACTCCATACAATATTTTCTTTGGGAGAGACATATTGTATCTTGTGAGATACAACCTCTATTCCCAAAAAATACTTAAGTTCACCTAAATCTTTGATAAGAAATTTATCTCTCAAACATGTCTTAACACTATTAATTTCATTAACACAATTACCAGTTAATACTATGTCATCCACATATACAAGCAATATGACAGTAACCTTATTATTAATTTTTGATAAACAAAGAATAATCACATTTACTTCGTACAAAACCTAATTCACACAAGACTCCAACAAGCTTCTCATTCCACATTCTAGGAGCTTGTTTGAGTCCATAAAGAGACTTATTCAACTTACACACTTTAGTTTCATGTTCAGAATAATATCCTTCAGGTAGACTCATATAAACATCCTCATACAAATCACCATATAAAAAAGCATTATTCACATCCAACTGAAATAACTTCCAATGATTTTGAACAGCAATAGACACAACACATTTGACTGTAACAAATTTAACAACTGGTGAAAAAGTTTCATCAAAGTCTATGCCTTGTTTTTGGCTATATCCTTTAGCCACAAGTCTAGCCTTAAACCTATCTATTTCACCACTAGGTTTATATTTAATTTTATAAATCCATTTACAGCCTACTAGACTTCTACCTTTAGGTAAATCTACAAGTGTCCATGTGTTATTTCTGTTAAGGGCTTCAATTTCCTCATTCATAGCTTTGATCCAATTTGGATCATTTGAAGCCTCTCTAAAGTTTCTAGGTTCAACACTTTTGTTAAGAATACTAGCAAATACCCTGTTCTCACAAGATAGATTTGCATAGTTAACAACCTTTTCCACCCCAAACTTGACCTTTCCTTCTACAATAAAATCATCTAGCCTTCTTGGAAGAACTGTACTCCTAGTACTCCTCCTAATGGTTTGAGTGTTTTGGTCATTACCCTCAGAACCACTGTTTTTATCTTCACTAGGTGTCACATGCTCAGCCCTGCCATCATCACTATTACCTTCATCAACCTGAGAAGAACTAGACTGTTCATTCAGGTTCTGATGAGGAGTGAAAGGCTGCTGAGAACCCATGTGTCTCTACCTCTTGCTTACCTAAACCCCTCCCCTCATCATTGGGTAGATCTTGATTAGGTGTTTCTGTTTCAAAACTATTAAAAAAGTTTAATGAGTCTAGTTCTTGAAAAATGTTATCATCATTTTTACTAAAAACAATTTTATCTGTAAAAGGGAAAATAGTTTCATAAAACTTGACATCTCTAGAAAAAGATACAGTTTTAGTTTCTAAACTATACACTTTATAACCCTTTTTCTCATTTGAATAACCAATAAAGACACATTTTTCAGCTTTTTTATTCAATTTATCAGACTCATTTAATATAGTTGCAAAACATAAACACCCAAACAATTTCAAGTGACCTAGGAAGGGCTTAAAACCATAGATGAGTTCATAGGGTGTTCTTCCATTCAGCACCGATGATGGAGTCCTATTTATCAAGTAAGAAGCAGTCAAAACACATTCACTCCAAAACCTAACAGGTAGGTTACTTTGAAACAATAAAGACCTAGTAACATTTAACAAGTGTCTATGTTTCCTCTCAACTATGCCATTCTGCTGTGGAGTATAAGCACAGGTAGTTTGATGTATAATCCCTAATGACTTACAAAAGTTAACCATTTGATTATTTACAAATTCAAGTCCATTGTCACTTCTAAATATTTTAACAACTTTTGAAAACTGTGTTTTTAAAATATTAACAAAATCTTGGACATGACAAAAAAACCTCACTTTTGTTTTTCATTAAACATACCCACACAGCCCTAGAATAGTCATCCACAATTGTGAGGAAATACTTAAACCCCTCCTTAATACCAACCCTATAAGGCCCCCACACATCTAAATGAATTAAATCACCCAGATTAGAGGTCTTATGATCACTTAAGGGAAAGGATTCCCTATGTTGCTTAGCCTTGTGACACACATCACAAGGTAAGTCTTCCCCTTTAGTTATTTTTGCACCTATAACATCCTCTAACTTCTGTAAAACTATATCAGAAGGATGTCCTAACCTACCATGCCACAGTTCATACTCTTTACTAGTAATACCAACCTTATTACACAAAAAAGATCCACCACAGAAGTATAGACCTTCTAATTGGTTACCAGTCACCAGGACTTTCTTGGTTGACAAGTCCTGAATGTAACAATTATTCTCATCAAAAAAACCAACATACAAGTGATTATCCTTTACTAACTTGTGTACAGAAAATAAGGTTCACACAATAATCAGGCACAACAAATACATCATGCAAAGTTACTTTGTCACTTAATTTCAAAGACCCTATTTTAGTTACTAATGCATTAGTGCCATTAGTATGCTTTACTTGTATGTTCAAATCAGAAACATCAATATAATCAGTCAAGTTATGTTCACTAGTAACCATGTGTTGGTTAGCACCTGAGTCTATTATCCATCCAATCTTAAGTTTATTATTCCCAACATTAAAGCAGAAAATAGGTTTTGCACATACATTAGCACAGAAAGGTGAAAATAAACTACCTGAAACATTATGACTTTGAGGAGGATCAACTGTCTTATCTGAAATTAAGCTCAAAAGTTTAGACAATTGATCACTAGTCAAAGAAGTTATAGGAACATCAGTTTTATCAGAACACACATTATTAACAACTACCCTTTTCCCTTGAACTCCTCTGGGTTTGGCCCAAGGAGGATATCCAATTAACTCAAAACATTTGTCAATTGAATGTCCTACCTTATTACAATGTGTACACTTAAGACTAGGATTATAGGTTTTAGTTATTCTTTTTGTAAAATCAACTGGTTGACTTGATTTTGAAAACAAAACCTATAGTTTGTCCCTTTTTAGAGACATTGCTAGAATTTCTATGGGATTCTTCCCTAGAAACAATGGCAAATGCCTCTTTGACAGTAGGTAAAGTTTCTTTTATCAACAAACTGGTCCTAACACTTTGGTATACACTGTCCAAACCCATAAGAAATTGCATGAGTTTAATCATACTACTAAAATTATTAAATTCCTTAGCAGCATTACATGTACAAGCAGGTAACTGTAATATCTGATCTAACTGTTTTCA
>JAUTDX010003147.1:0-38864 GCA_030844895.1 Ambrosia x helenae
AAACGAACTGGTTACCGACTCGGGTCTCGTTTATGAACTGGACTCGTTAAATCAATAGAATAATTATTTTATGTAACTTATTTATATAATATGACGTAGAACTCTAGCATTTGGACGATATATTTGTTGTATATTTAGTTGCGTTTGAAAATTTTAAAGATAAGTGTCGATTAATCAATACGTTATTACTTACAAAACGTTATTATTATTTTTGACACTATAATAGCGCATTAAAAATGATTTAACTCCTTAATGAATAGAAACGTAACTCTTGATGACGAGATAGTATTGTTAACGAATTAAGACCGTTATGCGAATTATATATTTATTATTATAAATATCGTTTTAATATTCTAGAAAGTAACGGGACGTTACAATTCTTGAACCATAGAAAGCTTAGGTCTTTAATATCTTCCTGTATTCGCCATATGTCGACCTGTTTTCGTTAAAGTTAAGATCATTTCGCCATTTCCACACGACCCAAAGCGCCGTTTGTATGACCACAAAAACTGATTTCTTCCATTTGTTATTACCATTGAGTCGCTTGTGAAAAGGTCACAAAATCCTTCAGCTCGAGGAAGAACATTGGCTGCACCTGAACCATATGGATAAATTCCCAGACCTGAGCCGTCAGTCTACAAGCCGTGAACAGATGTAAGGCCGACTCCACTGCTTCACCACAGAACCTGCAAACCTGGTCCGGTACATTGACGTTCCTGTGCGCAAGCACTGACACCGTAGGGAGACGGTCTTGTGAATGAGTCGCCAAATCAGAAAGTTATGTAACACCCCGGTTTTAGGGCCAGAATTTTTTCGCGAATAAGAATAAAACGACAAAGAAATAAATAATAATAATAATTACAAGTAAATATTTTTATACGAAATCGAAATCCGAATAATAGAAATGTAAAACTAAAACTGAAACTGAAAACTATAAATATTTATTTGGACAAACTACTACACACGAACATGTGATTGCAAGACCGAACTAATACATAATACGAACCCGACCAGTGACTTGGTGAGTCACCAATGGGGACATGTGTCACCCTCCCTAAGGGACACATGCCCCCTTCCATTTTACACCCGTCAGACACCCTGGCTCATTTACCTTTTCCCTTATCTCTTAACACACACACACCACATTCACTTAACATCCAGATAATAGAGAGAGACCTAGAGAGAGGAAGGGCTAAGAAAAGGAGATCGTAGATCTCCGCTGTCCATGGTAGGGTAGCGGCGGAGCTCCGGTGACTCTAAACCCAAGCGACACATCCACCACCACTTTGCCCCTAAAAGAGTATGGAGATAAAGAACGAGAAGAGAGAAAGAATCAGGGAGGAGAGGGAGAGACGCGAGAGAGAAAGAAAGCGACGAAGAGAGAGAAGGAGGGGAAAACAGAGGGTGTCTGGCTATTGGTCACGGCGGCGCAACCCCTTATCAGGACCGATGGTGGCTGCAGGTCCAAAGATTGTTGACGATAAGGGTTACTATTGGGTTAAATACACGTGTTTAAGGATAGATGATGGATAGGAGGATTATTATTGATGGTTGCTGAGGTGGTCGGGCGACGGTGGGATTATGGTGGTCAGTGGTGAAGGTTCAGGTTCTGGTTAAGTCTCCGATAGAGGGTTGAGGTCTAAGATGAGGATGACGATGGTGAATACTGAATCGGGATAGGAACCAGGGCTGCTATGGTGATTATAGTTGAAGGGTTTTATTGTTGATGATGGTTATTGGTAATTGGTGGTTGTATTGGTCCAATTAGACAACTGTATATTAAGACTAGTCAACACATGAGGGAGATAAGCCAATTGAAGTGGATGCGGTTCGAGGTGAAGGTATAAGTCTAAAACTAACAATCTTAAATAGTTATCTATGAAAATGTAAAAGATTACTTGCGAGTAACACGTGTGGAGGCTCTATTAAGATATCGACCAACTCGACCCGATAAATCGAAAAAAACATTAGAATTGAGAAATATGATGACAATTAGGAATTAGAGGTTTGAACCTAAATAAGAATGAAGCCTGACACAGTAAATATATACACACATGAGCATATGAAAATAAATTAACAGAGGTATTATTAGTATTTGTATTGTCTTTGGAATATGGATACCAACACTTAGTGAATCAAGATATGGATGAATAAAAACATCATATAATCAACTAGAATATAGACCTGATGTATCAACAGATAAGACATGTGATGACCTTGTAGATTATAAGATACGTCTACCCGACCCTTGGTTATTAATATTAATATTTGGACATAGAAATAATTACTCGGACAAGAGACACGGGAACATGGTTTCTAGATATGGCTGGAACTTCGGACAGTAGATATAACTTACACATATCGACTCTAGATAATGGACTAATCACTCGAGACTTGGACAAAACAACAACGTTGATGAACTCGTGCTTAGGTATACATGACATAAAAGAAGTTATGAGTCAACAAATACAAAAAGACAATATTTACAACATAAGGTCTTAACACGTCCACACGTGTAACCGCAATATTTGATTTCACACGCTAATGCTTATGATTATAGTAGGACTATACACATGGATGATAGGTGGGCACACAACCATGGAATACTATACAACTGTGCGACACGACATGTGAGTTCCGTGTACCACTCCCTTTTTCGTGTTTTAACTGTTTTGGGGTGAACATATGCTTGTGTGTGTAAACTTATTTGATGTGACAAGGGCTCCCGAAACCAGATGCACACTCATTAACCCAAGGGAGTTGGGCCACTTAATATATGGGTAGTACTACTTGGGGAAACCCCCACACACAGTGGATCCGGAAGCCCGGAAAACCCTCCACTGGGGTCTGTGGACCGTTGTGACATATGTTTTGCCAGGTGAATCTATACGGCAGTATATAGATTCGGAGTCAGGTTTGAGGTGTGGCTTGTACATTACCGTTATTGTTTGCATAAAACCACACACACGGACTCACCGCATTTTATGCTGACCCAAATCTACTTTTAGTATGTGTTCAGGTACCGCTTGGGATAAAGATCGAACGTGAGGTATTTACTACATGTTGCAATATAGATAATTGCTAGAAGATCACGATTACGGATCCTTGAGGATGGTCGGTAGAAGAAACGAGTCACAAGAATGGTGGTTTAGATAATCTAGCACTGAACATTGGATAGAGTCTGGATCGATTAGTGGATATCACTTCAACAACTGCTTTGACGACCGCCCTGCCTCGTCCCTGCATAGTTATAGAATATTTATTTAGAAGTGTATAATTATATTATCGAACTAGTATATGTAAGAAACAATAAATATAGTGTATATGTTGCTTCCGTTGTGCAATTTTGGTATCAACTGCATACCAACCGACACCCGTCGGGTTGTTACAGTTGGTATCAGAGCAACGGATGTAGCGAACTAGGATATCGTGCAGGATACTCCTAAACTACATCAAGACCCTTGAAACCGTAGCATTAAGACCATGAGATTACCTAGTTAGGAAATACCCGGAAGTGTGTAAGAAAGACATAAGGATGAACAAACATGAGTTAAAGCTGAGGTACCTGAACACGGTGTGAAGTCATACGGTAGTAACCCGAGGCGATTAAGTGTTGGTATAACAAACCATGATTGATTGAGTAATGATAGGACTAAGACTACTAAGGAGACTATTAGAATGATCACATGAGGTAAATTGACGATTACGGTCCGGAACGTAATCATGAATTTACAGGCATGTGAAAGTTCTAAGAAATCTTGCGAGTCACCAAAAACCCGATTAGTAACCACGTTAAAACCAAAATAAAAGTGAGACATAGTTATGTTAAAATCGTTAACCATACGTGACTATAGTTAATAATCCATACTTATATATATGATTAGAGTGTTTATGTGCTTATGTTATCCGACCCCTGTAACCTAGATGACGAAAACCCATTTGAACTTTACCAGATTATGCTCCAAATCGATGTAGTATCATCACTTCACTTCATACGGATATTATAATGTCATTGTTACGACTAACCTTTCTTGACAAAATGCGAGTAGACCATGAATATCAAGTGCTTTATCCTGCCAAGAAACGTAAGGACTAAAGGTACCAAAATTATTAATGATAGGGATAGCGATGATGTCTTATGTTTTCATGTTTCGTTCATCAATAGGTAGAAGATTTTACTTCCACGTTATCATGTTAATTACACTATAGATAAGGATTAAACCATGGATTATTTGATTTCGTCATTCGAACTTGGTTACATTAATCTTCGTAAGTATATTTCCAGTATAAGCTTCTAGATTCATTAACTCATCATAGATTTTAGAGCTGATTTCTGTAATCACAACAAGGGAGACTGTGGCTAAGATTTGGAATGTACCGAACACAATGATCATCCAACCCCTGCTACCCAAAGAAACTAGAAATTGAACGCTACCAGAGGTAATTATAAGCTTTGAAATGTTTTTCGTCAATGTGATACCCCATATGGTGGATAGATTTTTACCAAAACCTTTGAAATAATTGCGTAACATTTAGTATGGTGTGAATTACCAGTACAAAAATTGTTACAAATGTATAGATAGGCCCTAACGGGGGGAGTGGAATGCATTCGTGATAGTCGTTAAAAGGAATACTCGTTATAAATAAGTATCGTTGAGGATAATAGGAGAAATTCATGGATAGTAAAGTTGATCATGCAAGAAGATAAGCTTACGATACCAAGTAAATTTTGTGCGCCCTTAGAATGTTTAAGAGCAACATATTACGTTTGGATGTTTGCCTTTCATGTTCTTGACAGTTTGTCACCATACTTTGCACCATGTATCATAGAAATTTTGGAGACTTAAGAATACAACAATCTTAACTGAAGATAGAAACAAAACAAACCCCAATGTTAGGCATAAAAACTTGAGAAAATAAGTTATAGCCTTACAAACATAACCTTATATAGGACTTCTATTTGAGTATTTATACTACACTTAGCAAAGCCTTCAAAACGAATAACTTACAGAGCACATGTAAGATATCTTGACAAAGTACGGTTTCAAGTACGTTTTTAAGGGTTTTTGGGAAGATTTTCAGTACTTTTTCGAGGTATCAAAGGTGTGGTGGGTTAGCTGCGGTACACCCTATATATAAACATCAATGGTACATCGGAAATGAGACTGGAAGTCAGACCAAAAACAAACCCTAAACTATCGATAGTGTAAACCGCTCGTTTCGAAAGTAATGTCTAAGCGTCATGACTTATATTCCTTGAGCATGGAGTTAGGTTCGGTGAAGTTTTTTACCATCCGTTTTAATCTCAAGAGATATTGACAAATTTTTATAACAAAAAATACCTATAGAAACTCATTGGAGATAGATAAGTACGCTCTAACGAGGAGAGTAAATACAATCATTGTAAACGTTATACATATGATACTATGTAAGGACCCTAGGAACGTATATGAAGGAAGTATGAAACCAATATAATTATGAATTAAATTATGAGTGGATTCAGGCACGTGAATCCGAAAATAAAATATGAGTGTAGAATACACTAGATATACAACCAGAATATCTAGAATGTACCGGATGTACAACCAGGGGTAGCCCGAAGATAATTCCGAGGACGGAATTTCAGTAACGGGGGGAGAATGTAACACCCCGGTTTTAGGGCCAGAATTTTTCGCGAATAAGAATAAAACGACAAAGAAATAAATAATAATAATAATTACAAGTAATATATTTTTTATACGAAATCGAAATCCGAATAATAGAAATGTAAAACTAAAACTGAAACTGAAAACTATAAATATTTATTTGGACAAACTACTACACACGAACATGTGATTGCAAGACCGAACTAATACATAATACGAACCCGACCAGTGACTTGGTGAGTCACCAAATGGGGACATGTGTCACCCTCCCTAAGGGACACATGCCCCCTTCCATTTTACACCCGTCAGACACCCTGGCTCATTTACCTTTTCCCTTATCTCTTAACACACACACACCACATTCACTTAACATCCAGATAATAGAGAGAGACCTAGAGAGAGGAAGGGCTAAGAAAAGGAGATCGTAGATCTCCGCTGTCCATGGTAGGGTAGCGGCGGAGCTCCGGTGACTCTAAACCCAAGCGACACATCCACCACCCACTTTGCCCCTAAAAGAGTATGGAGATAAAGAACCGAGAAGAGAGAAAGAATCAGGGAGGAGAGGGAGAGACGCGAGAGAGAAAGAAAGCGACGAAGAGAGAGAAGGAGGGGAAAACAGAGGGTGTCTGGCTATTGGTCACGGCGGCGCAACCCTTATCAGGACCGATGGTGGCTGCAGGTCCAAAGATGTTGACGATAAGGGTTACTATTGGGTTAAATACACGTGTTTAAGGATAGATGATGGATAGGAGGATTATTATTGATGGTTGCTGAGGTGGTCGGGCGACGGTGGGATTATGGTGGTCAGTGGTGAAGGTTCAGGTTCTGGTTAAGTCTCCGATAGAGGGTTGAGGTCTAAGATGAGGATGACGATGGTGAATACTGAATCGGGATAGGAACCAGGGCTGCTATGGTGATTATAGTTGAAGGGTTTTATTGTTGATGATGGTTATTGGTAATGGTGGTTGTATTGGTCCAATTAGACAACTGTATATTAAGACTAGTCAACACATGAGGGAGATAAGCCAATTGAAGTGGATGCGGTTCGAGGTGAAGGTATAAGTCTAAAACTAACAATCTTAAATAGTTATCTATGAAAATGTAAAAGATTACTTGCGAGTAACACGTGTGGAGGCTCTATTAAGATATCGACCAACTCGACCCGATAAATCGAAACAAAACATTAGAATTGAGAAATATGATGACAATTAGGAATTAGAGGTTTGAACCTAAATAAGAATGAAGCCTGACACAGTAAATATATACACACATGGCATATGAAAATAAATTAACAGAGGTATTATTAGTATTTGTATTGTCTTTGGAATATGGATACCAACACTTAGTGAATCAAGATATGGATGAATAAAAACATCATATAATCAACTAGAATATAGACCTGATGTATCAACAGATAAGACATGTGATGACCTTGTAGATTATAAGATACGTCTACCCGACCCTTGGTTATTAATATTAATATTTGGACATAGAAATAATTACTCGGACAAGAGACACGGGAACATGGTTTCTAGATATGGCTGGAACTTCGGACAGTAGATATAACTTACACATATCGACTCTAGATAATGACTAATCACTCGAGACTTGGACAAAACAACAACGTTGATGAACTCGTGCTTAGGTATACATGACATAAAAGAAGTTATGAGTCAACAAATACAAAAAGACAATATTTACAACATAAGGTCTTAACACGTCCACACGTGTAACCGCAATATTTGATTTCACACGCTAATGCTTATGATTATAGTAGGACTATACACATGGATGATAGGTGGGCACACAACCATGGAATACTATACAACTGTGCGACACGACATGTGAGTTCCGTGTACCACTCCCCTTTTTCGTGTTTTAACTGTTTTGGGGTGAACATATGCTTGTGTGTGTAAACTTATTTGATGTGACAAGGGCTCCGAAACCAGATGCACACTCATTAACCCAAGGGAGTTGGGCCACTTAATATATGGGTAGTACTACTTGGGGAAACCCCCACACACAGTGGATCCGGAAGCCCGGAAAACCCTCCACTGGGGTCTGTGGACCGTTGTGACATATGTTTTGCCAGGTGAATCTATACGGCAGTATATAGATTCGGAGTCAGGTTTGAGGTGTGGCTTGTACATTACCGTTATTGTTTGCATAAAACCACACACACGGACTCACCAGCATTTTATGCTGACCCAAATCTACTTTTAGTATGTGTTCAGGTACCGCTTGGGATAAAGATCGAACGTGAGGTATTTACTACATGTTGCAATATAGATAATTGCTAGAAGATCACGATTACGGATCCTTGAGGATGGTCGGTAGAAGAAACGAGTCACAAGAATGGTGGTTTAGATAATCTAGCACTGAACATTGGATAGAGTCTGGATCGATTAGTGGATATCACTTCAACAACTGCTTTGACGACCGCCCTTGCTCGTCCCTGCATAGTTATAGAATATTTATTTAGAAGTGTATAATTATATTATCGAACTAGTATATGTAAGAAACAATAAATATAGTGTATATGTTGCTTCCGTTGTGCAATTTTGGTATCAACTGCATACCAACCGACACCCCGTCGGGTTGTTACAAGTTAACCTTCATGGGTACCCAATTATTCCATTCGAACTCCAGTCCCCTGTTCACGAACACCTTCCTTTGAGACAGATCTCGAATACTATGCACAGAGAACATTCCTGACCCATCTGCCTCCCAACGCCAAGCGTCTTCATTCAGTCCAAAACTAAACGCTTGAACAGCCTCTTCATTTAGTTAGTAATCAAAAGCTTTTGCTAATATCAACGCACGGTAAGGCATAAAAGGGAGGTGATCAGTACACAACAAAATTAGCCATACGCAAAAAACTCATGCTTTGTAGACTTGTACCATGTGTTGTTTACTTCTTGTACCTGTTGTGCATGGACAAATTATGTGGTGCACAAGCATGACCAAACTGATGAACAGCGTGCATATTTCCATTTCATACATTAGCATGACCAAGTCCTACCTTGTAATCTGGCACTTTGATATACTCTGATGAAACCAAAACAATATTTTCTGGCTTTAAATCATTATGTATAAGGCGCAAATCATGCATAACTGCAATAAAAATAGCCAGGAGAAATTAGAGAACCAGAAGTAAAAAATAACAATGGAAAAATCTCATGACATTAGTAAGAATCTCTTGTATGACATTAGTAATACATGAAAAGATAAATTGAAATATGATACTAATATATAAAGGTAATACGACTAATAATGACAGTTCACATAAAGGCATGTTTTGTCTGAATAAAATAAAAATAGAAAACAGAAACAAAAAAATGGTACAACTACAGTTGGGCATATACACAACCTGTGCGTTGCTGCGGGTTAAAACGTGAAAACATTAACATTGCCCAACTTATATTAATTTTCTGCATCATTCAAAATACAAATCCTAATAGAAACAACTATTTGCTAATTCATAATTGTTTTAAATTAAGAGCCATAATTGGTTTAAAGAAAGAGTGATGGAAGAATTCGTTAAACAAGATACTAAGCAACAGTTAATAAACTAAATAAGATTGACCGTCGCCACTCGCCAGAAAAGGTGCGACCCGGCGGCAGACCTGGTCGGACCTCCGCAAAGCACGTCATCCACCTCACCCCGTCGCCGTCATCAAGCCGAGATCTTCTTTAACTGTCACCGCTTTCCTCCGATTCACGACAATCAAGCACTTCCAATTGGAACCTAAATTGTTATCGCCTTCACGAAACCATGACCACCTGCGTATACCTCACCTAAAACCACCATTAACCCGCCCCTTCTTTGAAGAAGCCAACAAAACTAAAACCAAAGCGGATAATTCAACAAAAACATACAACTAATAATGAAGAAGTAGATCACTGAACCTAATTTACGAATAAAGAAAAGCCAATTAGAAATAGTAAACAAGGAAATATAACCACAAATGGATAATTCAACAAAATGGAATTTGAAATCGAAAACATATAAAATACATTACCTTTAGAACTTTGACATGAAAGCAATCAAAGAGGAACCGTAGGAAGAGCTTCAACGAAAACATACAAATCAACCAAAACAATGGACGGCCTGGAAATGAGGGGCAATTCAATTGCATTCAATCAAATGCTCGAATGGACGGTTACATGTAGTTTGAGCAGCAATCGAAATCCTAATTTTAAAACCAAACCATAAAATTGAGATTAGAAAAACATACCCGCCTCCTCCTCAATCGACCCCGAGGCTTCACTATGATAAATAAACCATAAAATCCTAACCGGTGGTACTAAATTGATTAGGAACTGTTTCAAAAACGTTTCATCTTCGAAATCATAGCGATTAATTATTTGTATTGAAGAACTGACAGTTTCAAAGACAATTCGCACACCATCGATTGAATATGTTTTTGTGCCACTGAACATATCAAAGGCAGAGAGAGGGGCATAATGGGAATGATATTTTACCTTATAACTAAAAACATAACATAAAATTACAATAATAACCTTGTAAGTGTCTTAATATACCTCTAGGTGACTAATTTACCCCTATCAATTAAGCTTTATTAAGTTTTATATGTAACTACAAAACTTGTACCCACAACAAAATTATAATCATAGCCATCACTCTTCCTTAATAAGATAATATAGATAACATATTCCACTTCCACCACTCCAGGCACTTCCACCGGCAAGTGTGATCCTCTCGTCTCCGGCAACCATTGATCATAGTCCAATTTTAAAATCCGCAGAACATCCATGCTACTAGTGTTCGTATCTACCCCCATCTTTAAACACTATTGAATTATTGTAAAATTATAACAAAACAAACACACTTTAAATTTAAAATTCTTCCATATTTAATTATATAACATTGCAAACTGGATTTCATCAAGCTTCTTTCTGATATCGGTTGTCTCTTCTTTTAATCGCGCATTTTCCCCCATTGCACGTTCATGGCTCTCTACTAACTGGTTCAACTGCTCCATGAGACTCCGATTATCAGTTCTGAGATGATCCAGTTGTGCGAAAAGCTCATCGAGTTGCTTTTGTTTCCTTATTCTTGATCTTCTAGCAGACTCTCTATTTGATATCATTCTTCTGCGCTTTCGTTCATAAATGATGTCGGTTTGTTGCTCATCGGCTTCATCAGAAGGTGAGGGGTGTGAATAGAAGTAGTCAGGGATGTTGGTTAAGAAATTGGTCACAGATATGGGATCTTGGATGTTGAAGTTGGTGAAGTTCTCTTCTGGAGTCAAGTATTGGAATTGGGATATTTGTGGAATTAATAGGGGCTCAAAGAGGGTGTTGGTAATTTGCAAATTGTTTATGGTTTGTTGGTAAGAGAAAACACTAAAAAGAGTTGAGTTTTATAGGGGTTTGCCTACGTAATGAATCAAGTAATCTTAATCTATGGCCAGTGCCCATTAGAGGATGTCATAAATATTTTTATATATTTTTGTACAGTTTCGAACATGTTTTTTAACGTCACTTGTTACTTCTACTCTATTTTATAAAAATTATGCTAAACTACTTGCTTTGCCTATGTTTAAGACTAAGACCTGCGTTTTTACCAAGTGGGCAAACCTCACATTAACGATTCTAAATGCATTAAGGTGGATTTGTACTTGTAATTTGTCAACCTTCATGAGTCACAACCACACGACCATTGCAATTAAATGAAGAAATGGAAAAAAAAATAGGATTAAAAAACAGAAAGTGATAGTGTGTTGGTAAATTTATGGGTTGTTCGTGGGTGGTTGTTTATGGTTGTTGACTGTGGTTGTTACCGTTTTTTAAGTTGATGGTGGTGGGTGATGTGTGTATGGGCGGGTGAGGTAAAGCTTAATTGATTTTTTAGTTAACATTTTTTCTATATCTAAATTAGAAACTCAGATATTATATGGGTTGAGTAAAGAAAATAATATAACATATTGTATTTTATCATTATTGTTTTTAGTCAATTTTTTAAAATCAAAAAATGAAATAGAATGAGTGAAATAAGAGAAGTGGAAAACATAATCTTGAACTTACGTGATCATGACACGTAACATAAAAGTAGTGATTCATGTTTAAAAATATTAAAAACTATAGGAAAATTATTAATATAACAATTGTGGGTGTTTATGAGTAGTAACCACAATTGTTTATTAATAATTTTTGTTTTTAGTGGACAATTTTTGTTTACATTCCATAGTTTTTAATATGTTTAACAGTTGGTCTTTCAACTTTTATAAAGTTATATTTTTGTTTTTGTTCATCCTTTTTTATCCGCTTTACACAACCCTAGAACTTTAATAAATTTAGCATTTTGAGTTTTTAACAAATTTCATGTTACATGATTTTTTATGGGTTTCGTTTTGTTTATCAACGCTTCGTGCGAGTTGTTTTTATCTACGTATATATATCGATGTGAATTTCGTAATGTTGTTTCTAAATCGACCGTTTGTTTTAAACGTTTATTAAACCGTGTGGTTTTTAAACCGCCCGTTGTTCATATTTAAATGCACCATTGTGATGTGTTTTTTTATTTGTGGATTTTCATAATGTTGTTTTTAAACAACTAGTTGTTTTAAAGGGTTTTCTACAACGTCCCACACTCATATACTATGTAAGTTGTATTGGCTATATTTTTTTATTAAAAATTCAGTAAATCTTTTTTAACACCTTTGTGGCACAAAGTGAAGGAACTCGTCGTTTTCAATCGTACACGTCTATAATTACTTTAGTTTCAACTTTCAAAGCATTATGCCTAACTCTATTAGAAGCTTGGACCCTTTGGATTTTAGGTGTCCTTATTCATGACATAAGCAAATATTTCATTGTATTTGCGTTTACAAGAGTACCATTTTTGCCATAGGATTAACCCAACTAATATGGTTGTTCAGGAGCCAAAGTAATACCAGAAGGCCTAAGGATAGGATCAGACTGAGGCCAAGACCGGTAAAATTGGAATGCTTGAACCGGAAACCAGACTAGGTTTAAACAATTCGTTTCTAGACCAATAAAATTCAGTCAATTATATATTATTTACAAGATGTTTTAAGTATATATTATATAAAATTTAAATAATGTATTAATTTGAAAGACTATAGCATGAACCCGCACATTGCGGCAGGGCTGCAATGTGTATGATGTTGCGTTTGGTCAATCACGTTGTTAGTATTATACATTATACAAACATACTGATAATGTGTAATATATGATCGGATGATGTACAATTTTAGTAGGAAGTAGGTGTATATATTGTAGCAGAATAACACGTTAAATTTATAATAAGTATCGGTGTAATAATAACCCAAAGTGTGAAACAATAGATGACATCATAGAGTTTTTTAAATACAAAAAATATGAGTGAAAAATAATTATTAAAACTAGCATGAACCCGCGCGTTGCGGCGGGGCTGCATTGTGTTTGGCTGTTGCTTTTGGTCAATCAGGTTGTTGGTGTTGTACATTATACAAACATACTGATAATGTGTAATTTATGATCGGAGGGTAGGTGTAGATGTTGTAGTAGAACAACACTGTATGTTTGTAATAAATATTATGCGGGATAAATTTAACCCACATTTTGAAACAATAGATGACACCATAGAGTTTTCAAAATACAAAAAACATAAGTAAAAGATAATGACTAAAAGCAATACTCCTGAACACAATATATGTTAAAAGAAGTCCTTTGATATTGAAAGCACGTATGAAAATATAAAGCGATGCAGGAGAATACTGAAAACTTGAAGAAGAAGAAGACAAGATTTCAGTCTCTGGTAAAAAGAAGTAGCTAAATACTATAATGAAGCAATAAAAAAATAAAGAATGGCGTGTGGGATGAGTTTTCCATCCAGTGGTACTAACTGGTTGATTTTATGGTATATTCTCTAATATGGTCCGAACGTATATACGCCATTTCTCATGTTGGCAATTGTTTCGTCTAATGAGACACCCATAGATGTGAAGAAGAAAGCCCCGTTTACGGCTGTGCGCATATAATGTATATATGTGTGGCCCTCGGGGGGGGGGGGGGGGGACAAAAGTAAAGTTGCACCAATTTTAACGTTATTTTACTAATTTCGTGAAAATAACGTTAAAAACGACGAAACGACAGACGGTTAATCATGCATCATGTGGTGGCGTTGATAGCCAAAAGACAAGGGGCACATGCCCCAATTGGGCTTGTTCCGATTGCTAAGTGTTATGTTCCTTATGTCCAAGGCTTGATACAAAACCACTATCGAGACAGGGGTCTCACTGGAAGCAGCCTCTCTATTCCCACGGGGTAGAGGTAAGGCTGTCTACATCTTACCATCCTCAGACCCTACATTAGCTTTGCTATTGGTGGGATTAACTGAGTATGATGATGATGATGATAGATGTGAAGAAGAAGTTTGTGTTGTATGCGCGGATCAAAGAAAACCATCACATTTGATCAAAGAAACCATGATATTGCTCTTGATTAATACAATAACCATGACGTTGCTTTTGATTAGCACAGCATTTGTCTGATTGTAATTTTTAACCGTAAACTTATATTACATATATAATAATTTTAAACTAAAAGCCATCATGTATTCTTGTGTGACAATTATTTTTATGGAAGTCCTTTGATATTGAAAGCACGTCTAAAAAATAAAAATTGATGCGGGAGAATACTTAAAACTTGAATCAGAAGACAAGATTTCAGTCTCTGAAAAAAAAAGTACCTAAATACTCTAAATGAAGCTATAAGAAAAAAAAGAATGGCGTATGGGATGAGTTTGCCATCTTGTGATACTAACTGGTTGATTTTGTGGTATATTCCCTAATATGCTCCGAACGTATATATTCCATTTCTCATGTTGGTGATTGTTTCGTCTAATGAGACACCCATAGGTGTCAAGGAGAAGTTTGTGTTGTATGCGCGGATCAAAGAAACCATGACATTTGGCCAAAGAAATCATAAGGTTGCTCTTGATTAACACAATAGCCATGACGTTGCTTTTGGTTAACACAACATTTGTCTGATTCTAATTTTTAACCGTAAACTTTTATTGCATACACAGTATCTTTAAACTAAAAGTCATCATTTATTCTTGTTTGACAATTATTTTGGTGAAAGTCGAAAACATAAAGTGAAGGAAGAGAATACTCAAAACTTGAAGCAGAAGACTTTAAATGAAGCCATAAAAAATAAATAATGGCGTGAGGGATGAGATTCTCATCCAGTGGTACTAACTGGTCGATTTTGTGGTATATTACCGAACATGCTCCGAACGTATATACACTATTTCTCATGTTGGCGATTGTTTCGTCTAATGAAACACTTATAGATGTGAAGGAGAAGTTTGTGTCGTATGGGCGGATCAAAGAAACCACGAGGTTGCTCTTGATTAACATAATAACCATGACTTTGCTTTTTATTGATTGTAATTTTTAACCGTAAACTTTTATTACATATACAATAACTTTTAAACTAAAAGTCATCATGTAATCTTGTTTGATAATTATTTTGGTGGAAGTCCTTTGATATTGAAAGCATGCATGAAAATATAAAGTGATGCAGGAGAATACTGAAAACTTAAAGCAGAAGACATGATTTCAGTCTATGGTCAAAAAAAGTAGTTAAATACTCTAAATGAAGCCAATAAAAAATAAAGAATGGCGTGTGGTATGGGTTTGCCATCCCGTGGTACTAACTGGTTGATTTTGTGGTATATTCCCTAATATGCTCCGAACGTATATATGTCAGTTCTCATGTTGGCGATTGTTTCGTCTAATGAGACACCTATAGATGTGAAGGAGAAGTTTGTGTTGTATGCACAGATCATAGAAACCATGACGTTGCTCTTGATTAACACAATAACCATGTTGTTGCTTTTGATTGACACAACATTTGTCTGACTGTAATTTTAACCGTAAAATTTTATTACATATACAATAATTTTCAACTAAAAGTCCTCATGTATTCTTGTTTGACAATTATTTTGGTTTTACTAATGACCGAGTCAGTCACGAATGGGACAATGCCTATCTCTTTTATTTGATTTTGAATATGTTAGTCAAATATTTATGTATTATTTTTTAGTATAAGTTAATAAGTTATTTAATTGTTGTATCTTTAAATTAAAAGTCATCATGTATTCTTGTTTGACAATTATTTTGGTTTTCCTAATGACCTAATCAGTCACGAATGGGACGATGCCTATTTCATTTATTTGAGTTCTAATATGTTAGTCAAATTTTTATGTATTATTTTTAGTATAAGTTAATAAAATAGTATTGCATTATAAATATAAATGTTAGATGTAATAAAACTACATTATTGGTTGTCATTTATTACACTACATTATTAAATGCTAAAATGTAGAGGGACAATATTGTAAATGAGAAATTATTTATGCATTAACACTTGTACCAAATGCAAAAACAATGTTTTTATGTGTCTTAAAATTAAATGAAAATTACTATCTTGCCCATCTAGAACCCATTATATAGTAGTATAGATAAATACTCCTTAACACAATATATGTTACGGAAGTCCATTGATATTGAAAGCACATATAAATATATAAAGTGATGTAGGAGAATACTGAAAACTTGAGGCAGCTGCAGAAGACAAAATTTCAGTCTCTAGTAAAAAAAAGTAGTTAAATACTCTAAATGAAGCCATCAAAAATAAAGAAAGGCGTATGGGATGGGTTTGTCATCCTGTAGTACTAATAGGTCGATTTTGTGGTATATTCCCTAATATGTTCCAAACGTGTATACCCATTTCTCAAGTTTGCGATTGCTTCGTCTATTGAGACACCCATAGATGTAAATGAGAGGTTTTATGGTGTATGCGCATATCAAAGAAACCATGACATTTAACCAAAGAAACCATGACGTTTCTCTTGATTAACACAACATTTGTCTGATTGTAATTTTTAACCATAAACTTTTATTACATATACAATAACTTTTAAACTAAAAGACATCATGTATTCTTGTTTGACATTTATTTTGGTTTTACTAATGACTGGGTTAGTCACGAATGGGACGATGCACTTCCTTTTATTTGAGTTTGAATATGTAAGTCATATTTTTATGTATTATTTTTAGTATAAGTTAATAAGTTATTTAATTGTTGTATTAAATTTGCCTTGCAAATTTAATGAAATTACATTAAGTTATTATCATAATTTGTTTGACTTCAAATCATTAGTTAATAAGTTAATTTTATATTAAATTTGTCTTGCAAATTTAATGAAATTACTATTTTGTCCTTATAGGTGAAATATCAAATGATATTTTCGTTCATCCAGAATCCATTATATAGTCGTATAGAAGTATAGATTAATACATTTACGATGTTATGTTGGTTAAGTTTAAAAGAATTATATGTTTTAAGAAATAGCAAAAACGAAAAAACCTTTTTTTGGATAAGAGAAAATTGTTTAAATTAATAATAGATGTATACACTATATTATATAGTATTCAATTTATGAGTATAAAAAAAGTAAGGGTGCAAAGGAGCTGAGCCACTCGTGAGTTATTCGAGCTCGTCTCAGTAAAAAAACTTGAAAGGAGCCGAGCTTGAGTCTAAAACAAAGCTCGTTTATTTATTGAGCCCGAGCTCGAGCCTGTCATGTGAAGCTCGTTTGGCTCATTGAGCCTTGTGTAATATTAGTTTTTTTTAATATTTAATAATATTTACCACTAATTTAAAGTTGTTTAGTAAATGAGCCCTCAGCTCGAGCTTCATTTATCGAGCTCACGAGCATAAATGAATTATTATTTAAATAATTTTTATTTAATATATTAACTAATAGATAATAAACGAGCCGAGCTGCAGCTTGAGAAACTACCAACGAGCTCGAGCTTTGAAAACAAAGCTCGAATCGAGCCAAACTCTAGCTCTTATAAGTTAATCGAGGCTCGAGCCTGGTTGAGGTTTGGCTCAGCTCGGTTCATTTACACCCTTACATATATATGTAAGGATGGTTCAATAGAAAACTCACTTTATTGAGAGAACTCGAGAACTTTATATTACATATGTGCAATATATGATATATTGAGTATATTGCATATGTGTAATATATATTGCACATGTATAACATATGATATATTGTGTATATTACATATGTGTAATATATATTACACATATGTAACATATGTGTAATGTAGAGTTCTCGAGTTCTCTCTCTAAAAATAAGTTTTCTATTGAACTTTCCCCTGTATATGTATATGTATATATATATTTATATATATATATATGGATTAGATAATTTGAGAACTCATTTGAGTTGTGAGAACCATAGAAACTCTTTTAAGCCATTGATCTTGATGATCTAATGGTTGAGATCAAATGATGGGACTTTTTTGTCTTGACATGTTAATTAACTTTTTATTAGTATTTTTTATAAAATAGAGTTCATGAGGGGTATTTAGGTAAAATACCGTAAGAAAGAAGAAAATAATATAATATCATTTTAATTTTTTTATTCAATTATTAAAGTATCATTTTTTTTAATTTTATTTTATTTTTTAATTCACTTACTTTTTTAAACAAACATAACACGTATTCAAAAAATCATCCGTAAACCATTGTTTAGGAAACACATACGAAATTTATTTACACCAGTGTAATCCATCAACAATCACTTACCTACCTTAGTTTCCAAAATTACAAGATACCCACAACCACGGCCATTGATATTTACATTTGTGTAACCCCAAGAAAACACTGTACAAATACAGTTACAACAGAGTAAACCAAGAAAAAAATATAACTTTGAGCAATAAACCTCCAATTACATTAGTATAAAAAAAATAAGTTTGAACAATAAACCTCTAATTACATCAGTGTAACCCAAGGAACTTCTATTTTATATTAGTGTAACCTCATATTTATTAGGATTCTGAGCAGAACAAATGGAAAAAAAAAAGAAGAAAAAAAATATGTTTATCTAACCTAACAAATTTAATAAACCACGAAATCAAAAACCTGTTTACGTTCATCTAACTAAGGGGGGATATATAGTACAATCAGGGGGGACATATGTTACCCCTACATTTTCCTGGCGAAGTGGAAAAAAATTGTTTTTGAGGTGTTTTTATAAAATGTTACCCCTAAAACAAATTTTTTGTTACCCCTTAAAATATTTTTTATAAAATGTTACCCTTGTTTTATTTTCTAGATCCAACACTAGGTGTAACCCCAAATGTTTATTAGAATACTAAGCAGAACAAAAGAAAAAAAAAGTTATATTAAAAACTTTTCAGCATTAATCTTATATTCTTCCTTTTCCAGGGCTGAAGGGATAGGGTACCTAATCCTGGCGCGGATTACAACCCTATCCCATAAAATACACTAACCACAAAGAAGTCGCGGAAACCCTAGTCCGCGGAACGCAACTTCATTCCAGCAACGACATCAATCTCTTGATGCCCGTGGAACAAAGCCTGCACAGGATAACATGACTACGCGCAGGATTACATCAGAAGGATGATGTCATCGTCACAAAGGAATCTCAGCGCGTGGACTTACGCGCGGAATATTCGGTTAACATCATCTTTTAGTACGAGGATCTACGGATGATCAAGAATGAAGAAGATCCGGTCAGGTGCTGAACGCACTCTACGCTAATCAGGGTACAACACGTGTCAGTAGTGGTCTAACAACCCCTGACAGTGAACAGTGACGTGACTGCTCCCATGCTTCCACCATGTTGCACTGTACAGTACCCATCAGAGTACTGTACACACGTGCTTACCTGCTGCCAGACCTCACATCAGACGCCACAGCTGGTCAACCATGTTGTGTCAGAGAGAAGCGCTGTCTGCGCCCAATCATATCGCGCCATATGGAATTCTATCAGAACAAGTCATACCTTCTCTCACATCAGCATTTATTACCACGTGCTCTCTCACCCACTTCGTGGGCTGAAGATAACTGGATCCAAAGCTTGGGCCCAAGATTACCACCTCAACCATGGGCCACAACGGTTGGCCCAGGTTTTCCCTATGAAAAGGAGGTTACCTCTCTTTGCAAAGGGTCGAACATTCATAGGGAAAATATCTCCAAACAAGATAGCCTTAGAGTATTTGTAATAATTCTCTTTGCATTTACTCGAGTAATAAAAGACATCTCCTTTCACAGTGGACATAGGTCGAACTAGACCGAACCACTTACATCTTTGTGTTCTTACTTTAACATACACATTACACTCTCTTAGCACCTCCTAGGGTTCGATTTTGGTCTTTAGTGTGAGCGAAGGATTATAATCTGAGCGAACACCAGTATCAAATCAAACTTATCGTAAGTTATACCCGTTTTTTCTTCAAGGGCGAAAAAACATCACGTTGATCTTATATTAAATGTTTTTTCACATTGAAATCCTAATAAGCTGTAAAAAAATCTATTACATTAGTGTACACCAAAAGAAAAAAAGCCAATAAAGAGGTATTATGACAATAAAACGCCATTACGTTAGTGTGCACCAAAAGAAAAAAAAATATATAAGCTACTCCTATTTACATTACTGTAAAACACAAAATTCACTATGCACGACGACTAACAACCTATTTACATAAGTGTAATAAGGTGTTTACATGTGTGTAAAAAGGTAAAAACACTACAAAAATCGAAAAAAAAATTAGACTCACATGTTTGTCATTATATAGAAACTTATGGTTGTCATGATATAGAAACTTTGTATCGTCGTCTTCTTCATCACAGATCTACACACATCTAAAAACGAGAACCACCCAATAAACCCATATTGGATCATGTTCATCTTTTCTGACATCATTGGCTTTTGTCGTCGTCTTCTTCATCACAGATCTACAAACGAGAACCACCACCGTACGCCTCCGCCACACCACAAACCTGCTATACCCAACCAAAACCACCACTGGGTCTTCCTTAAAAACCCCAAACGCTCCACCAGACCACGACCGTTCTTCCTACCGCCCCTTCCATGACGCTCCACCACCAAACGACCACACCCTCTCTAAGCTTCCTCTCTCTGTTCTAGCCGTCAGAAAACAAAAAACATGATGGCAACAACCACCAAAACCCACCACCATACCCGTCGCCTTCCCCAAACAACCACACTACCCCATCAAAACACGTGACACAGGCAACCCCCAGAACCATAGTTCTATCAGATCGATCTTCAAAAAAATTGAGGGACAGTTCTTCGTCTTGATTAGATGAGGGAAGAGAGAGAGAGAGAGAGAGAGAGAGAGGGTGTGTGTGATAATAATGATTTTAAAAAACATGACAGTAAATATAAATGGAGATTGGGGTGAGGGTGGGGCACGGGGGTGATAAATTATTATGTTGTCCCTCAATATTATAAGCATAAGTTGAATATGTGTCACCTTGTTATTGGCCTAGAGGAGTTATCAAGTTATCGCAACTCAGACGAGTTCTTAATGATCCGGATCCTACATATATACATATATATATATATAGGGTAAAGATCCTGGGAGAACACTTAGGAAATTGAAAACTGAGAGAACCATTATGTATCACACATTTCTCTAAGACATTTTTTTTTGGTTGCTAGATCGTTCAATGTGGATTTCTCTCTAATCAAATTGATCAGAAGTATGTATTGTTGTCTGTGCATCTATTGTATTGTACATGGCGATTTTTTTAGAAGTTTTCATAAATCGGTTTGGGAAAATCTTGCTGGATATTTAAAATAAAAGGCCAGGCTCACCACAAATCTTCAATTTTCTAGTAAACGTTTACAAGTTGTTTATTGTTTGACTGAAAAATAACGAACGGTGATATTTTGTATTATTTAAGTTATCTAGACTTCTTGAAGATAAATGAGGAGGCATGACGCAAAACTAACTATGCCAAACTGACTAGATCGATTACAGAGCATGTAAAAAGGTCCATTATATTTTATTTTTCATTATTGATCAATAGTTCAATACCGTCTTAATCAAACTTCTTTTGTATTCATCCTTCGTTGTCTTGTCATGTAACTATTTCAATATTAACTATCATGGCATGCTAACTATCAATAAACATAACACTAATTAATTTATAATAATTAATTGAAATATTAGAAAGTGAACTTCTGTGAAACCTTAAACAAAAGAGATCGAGATTATGTGAATCTTTGCAATGAATTAGATCCACAAGCTTGCTAAAGTAATGCATAATTAACTTATAGTAGTTAATTAAAATATAAGGTAGGCCTATTAATCAAAGCAACCAATGGTAACGTGACATAACAGACCAATGTTACATAATTGGGATTGTGGAAGTGCATAATAAAATATTAGTTGTTACACACCAACTTTACCTAATTCAATACATGAAGTAATTACGAGTGAGGGTTGGGTCCAATTGACAAAGCTATCCGAGTTAAGGTGTTGTTCTCGTTGAGGTCAAGAGTTTGAGCTCCGTCAAAGACGAATTTGGTGTAATTTAAGCCGTAAAAATGAAGTAATTATACATATAACACATATAGATATAATTTATCTGGCTTGTAGCATAGCGATATCATCGAATACAGTGAACGTGTTCTTTTCTAAATGGTGAGTGTAGGTTCCCCTAACGATATAATTCGTTCGATACATGATTTCTAACTTGCGGAAACCAAAGAATTTGTTGTGGTAAATCAAGAATCAAAAGACAAACAACAACGATGTAAATATGATCTAAAGCTTGTATTGATTTGAACATGACAATCCCTAGATCTTACAATGATATGAAAAATTATTTCCCTAAGATCTCTTATAGTTGATGCGTGGTTGAGAACCCTCAAGTTCTAGTGCTTAAGCCTGAGTTTTTAGTGTGCATTTGAGTATCAAATGATGTACTTTGATATGATTTATGTTTTATAGGTCTTGATAGGTTTAGGGTGTATTTCGGAAGCTTATGGAACTTTGGAATGATGTAAGAAAGAACGGGAATGATTAAACAAACCAAAACGGAGAAAAACTAGAAAACCAACAGCCAGCGTCTGGGACACCCAACCAGCATCTGGGATGCCCAGACCAGCGTCCTAGACGCTGCTATCAGTTACAACTCGTGAATTACGCTTTTTGCCCAGTTTTTAATGGGGATTTGAAGCCCATTCTTCCCATTCTCGATCTAGGACTTCTTGGGGACCTTTGGAGGCGATTTTTGGCTCTAGGAATCATCCAATTTCGCATTTCATCACATATCTCAAGACTGAATCAAGTCTTTTTGAAGATCAAACAACAATCATGAGTGGCTAATCACCTTTGGAATCACCCGGTGGAGACTTATAATCTTTGGTTCTTGAACATTTGGGTATTTTTCTTATTTCTTTGTAATTGTGATTTGAACAAACTTTTTAATTGCGTTAATCTTGTTTTGAATTCTCTTTTATAATTGTTTCTTGTGCCAATTACTAGGGAAATGAATTCAGTTAATTATGCTTTAACTTGTTATTAGGGTTCATATGTTCTAAAGTAATGAAGTGTAGTTTAGTCCATCTTTGATGTTGATAAAACTTGACACTAATCCTATTAAAACAATTAACCCATTAATCTTCATTGCAATTGTTTGATTAACCCATTAATCTTCATTGATTAACCCATTAACCCATTAGTGGGGAGGGGAGAGAACGTTCCGGTTGAACGAGTAGCATGCCTGAGAATTGCTGGGGTACCATTGCAACTCAGGGAAGGGGTGATATTCGATAGGGTGGGGGAGCTTTTTGGAAGGGTAGTAAAACGGAGTTCCTTCTCATGGCTTTCACCGGATAACGCTGAGGTGCGGGTGTGGGTTCTGGTGGAATGTCCAGCTCGCATTCAGGAAGAGACTAGTATCGATTGGGAAGGAAATTATTATTCAATATGGGTTACGGAGGAAGACGACAGGTTCATGAGTTCAGTAGTCTCGGATCTGGTGTCCATACAGGTTCAGGATCAGGAGTCGGAAGGCAGATCTGTGGCAGGGGGTGGTGATGAGGAATTGGAGGAAGGCGAAGTTAGGCCATAGGGTGGCCGACCGGAAGTTACACAATCGGCACAGGAAGGCCAAGAGACTGATTGTTTGCATGGGAAAGACCAAGTGACCTTTGACAAAGGACTAGGGATGGCAACGGGTCGGGTATGGGTCGGGTTTGGCTAATACCATACCCATACCCGGTTATAAAATCTTATCCCATACCCGTCCCATTACCCGTCGGGTTTTTGGCGGGTATTACCCGTCGGGTATAGAGCATACCCGCGGGTTTCGGGTATGCCCGTTGGGATTTTCATGTAAATATATTTTTACTTTTTTTGGTGTTTTATGTTTTAGAAATCTCTAATATATTGAAGTGTAATAAATAACATACATATGATCATCACCATACTAATATTTAAAATATTTAGAATAAAAATATATATTATAATATGTATCTTAAGAATTTTTTATATTTTGTAGCATATAAATATAAATAATAATGTCATTAAACTATAAATTTTTCAATAATGAATCTATTCAAATGAACATTAAGTGAAGAAAAATATATATAAAACTTAAAAATTAGCGGGTATATGTTTCGGGTAAACGGGTATTTAGTTTCGGGTAATCGGGTCGGGTATCGCCTAATACCATACCCGTCCCATACCCGCGAAATATTTTTTTTCCAATCCCAAACCCGTCCCATACCCGTCGGGTATCGGGTATACCCGTCCCAAATGCTTCGGGTTTCGGATATACCCGTCGGGCTCGGGTTTTTTTGCCATCCCTACAAAGGACGTACATTAATTACAAAAAAAAAAAGGTTTTAGTGGTGGGTCTATGTCCAGTCATCAAAGATCCTTGGGTTTGAATAAAAGCTGGGAGAACTTTAAAGTAGGTAGTGGGCCTACTGATGGTGTTGGTTTGGGCCAAAAATCAAGGAAAAGACCTAGACATTTGAGAAGCCCATGTAGTTCAAGTGGTGAAGACTGTACTAGACATGAGGTGGAGACACAGGGTATACATCTGTTTCCTACACAACAAGTGAGTGACTCTATGAACTGAATGGAAGAGGAAGTGGGTCAACATGCTGAAAATGAGGGGATTAATTCGGGTGAGGCGGGTAACAACCAGGGTAGGATTGATTCTGAGTCGGTTCTGGTACAAAATAATCAAGCTGGGGTTAATGGGTTGGGGTCGAATATAAGAAATTCTAGTGGTCAGGATGCAAAAGTTAAAAGACACTTCTTGATCACAAAGAAGAGTGAACCGGGCTATGATTTAACATAATTTTCCAAGGAAAAAGTTAAAAGACACTTCTTGATCACAAAGAAGCGGTATCTTCATATAGATTTTAAGGCTAGCTGTGATCATTCACTTAGGTATTTTTTTTAAAGAGCGGTTTGTGTATATATGATTGACCGGCTTATATCTAGTCTGCTTTTCTTGATTTCTTTTTGTCAATGTGGATTGGTTAAGACTGAGTGTTGGTAATATGTACATAAGTACATTGTGTTAATGCAAGTGCATTTGATGGTATTTTAACTTGCATATGATGGTCCTTTGTGCATTTGCACATGTGTGACAGTTTGTAGTTTCTTTACAACTTTATAAAAAAATCTATCATGAGTAATATTTTTTGAACCGTAAATGTTATGTACACTATTTTATACCAAACATTAAATTTCTCTTTTATCCTAGTTTGCACATGAGACTTCTCTCTAAAAAGCATGTTCATCTTTAACGTAAACTAACCCTACATCTTTATCTATCATCAATTATTGACATCTTAATTACATACAATTGAACGGTTAGTCCCTTTATTATGGTGAAGTGGTTAAAGCAATGAAGATAAGAACTAGACCCACCTTGTTGGAGGTCGCAAGTTCGAATCGAGCCAACCCGAGTTTTATCTGGTCGATGGGGTTTCCTTGGGGACTTGTTCCTACTTGGGCTCTAGATGCGTCTGTTGACGTGTTAAGATATGGTTCTCGTGGAGCATCAAGCCCCACACTGAAGCCAGTGTGGACACGGATAAAACAACATAGTTTGGCCAGATGTTAGGTGGCGGCCTAGCAGGTGTAACCAACTAATCTCTAAAAATAGACGAAGAAGTTCACGTTAAAAAAATTGAACGCTTGAAATTAGTAGGACCTAGATTTTGTATAAAAAGACACGAAGTTTTATTAAATATGTGTTTATAGACAGCTGAAATGTAGTATTGACACCTACAAAGCTCCAAAATGTGTAAATAAATAAAGAGAATGATGTCTGGCATATTCAGTAAAGCAAGTAAATAATGGCTTTCTCTTATAATAATGAAAGTATGAAAAATGGGCAGGAAAAGAATAACTGGAGTATAAAATTGTAGAGGTATGAACTTCGAAATTTATTATTTAATTTCCTTGCAGATAAATATATCGATATGTTTCTTCTATTTTCTTGCGTTTATATAGAACATCAGCAACGCTGGTTGCTAAAAACCTCGACCTTAGCATACCATATCAAATTTCATATTTCCCTTCAAACCCTTAATTCATTTACCCTACAACACGAAACCTCCACTTCACAGCCCACTTTTTATATTAAATAATATACAATTAATAATGTGTGTGTGGAGCCCACCGATGAATTATGCAAGAGGCTCGCACTTGATCCGGATGTTCAACGGGACTTAGGGATTGGACTCGTGTCACATCGCTTAAAAAAGGGTTGTTGTCCGGTCCTTAAATTCCGACTGTGAATGCCGTTACCAATTTTTGAATCTTGAGTTTTTGGCCAATATATTCATCATCATCATCATACTCAGTTAATCTCACCGATAGCAAAGCTAAGGTAGGGTCTGAGGAGGGTAAGATGTAGACATCCTTACCTCTACACCTAAGAATTGAGAGGTTGCTTCCAGTGAGACCCCCGGCTCGATGTGGTTTGGTATCAAGCCTTGGACATAAGGCACAGAACACTTGGCAATCAGGACAAACCCAATCAGTGCATGTACAAGGCACCTCTTGATCGAACCTTGAAGTAAACATTGGATAATATTATCAAATTAATAATTTGAAATTATCTTATACCATGTGTGATTAGAGATTACAACATGACGGGTATTGATCATTTTAATCTTACATCCGATTATAAAACCATGTTCAATGCCCATTAAGTACCGACTATACTCACTACGTACCTTAGTTTGTTAATTAAAATATATATTCCAGTGGGATTCTTAAATTTGTTTCTTACTGTTTTGCATTTTATATGATTATGTTACCCAATGAAATGAATTCTAAAAAAAAAAAGAGTACGTATGTATGTTTCGGGTATTAATCAAGTGATGCACGGTTAATACCATAACCGTCACAAACCACAAAAGTTTTATAACTAATCTCACACTCAATCTCATATCTAAGTACCAATTCCGAATATTTTAAGTTTCAAGTTTACTATTAGATTCGATTTGTTTACCATCCCTTATGAGTGGCTCCCCATCCATTATATATCCCCTTGATTGGTTTCATCATTGACATAAAAATAGAACCTAGAGAAACTCTTATCTCCATGCCAACATCCAAGCCTCTAGTACCTACATATCTAAAACAAGATGAACTCACCAAAGAATGTAGAGACTTACTTTCCACCCTTCCAACTGAAAAGGGATGGGTTACTTCAACATTTTATAAATATCAAGGTTTTTGGCATCCTTGTAGGCATTTGCAAGGAATCCTTTCATGTCAAAAACACTTTCAAGCTCAAGACACTGATATCATCCTTGTTACCACACCCAAATCAGGCACTACTTGGTTAAAAGCCATCTTGTTCTCCCTACTAAACCGCACCCGCTTTCCCATATCCGAAAAAAACCACCCATTACTATCAAATAACCCTCATGTCCTTGTACCATTCTTGGAGATCAAACTCTACCTTGAAGATGAGAATCCAGATCTCTCATCCTTCAAATCTCCAAGACTGTTTTCCACTCACATGCCTAATGTATCTCTACCAAAATCTGTCCATGATTCTCAATCCAAGCTTGTTTATCTATGTAGAAACCCTAAGGATACTCTAATATCTCTTTGGTCTTTCACAAAACAAGTTAAGGCTACAAGAAATGGGAACCAATTCAATAGAAGATGCTTTTGAAAGATTCTGTAGGGGAGTTAGCTTGTATGGACCCTTTTGGGATCATGTGTTAGGTTACTGGGAAGAAAGCTTGAAAAATCCAGAAAAAGTGTTGTTTATTAAATATGAGGAGATAAAAGAGCAACCAAAGGTTTATTTGAAGAAACTAGCATGCTTTTTGGGGTGTCCATTTTCCTTCATAGAGGAGAAAGAAGGAGTTGTCGATCATATTATGGAAATGTGTAGCTTTGATCATCTTAGTAAACTAAAGGTGAACATGGAAGGAAAGCTTCCATCAGGTGAGAATTGTAATGCTTTTTTCAGGAAAGGTGAAGTTGGTGACTCTAAAAACTATTTGTCACCGGAAATGGAAGAGAGGCTTGACAAGATCTGTAAAGAGAAGTTGGATGGATCAGGATTAAAATTTTAAGGGATTGGATATTGGTACACCCCCTCATATAATTGCACATCTCTATTCTTATACGTCGCGTATAGGCCTATACACGGTGTATAAGTCTATGACATGACATTGGCTAATGAGCATTAATTATGACGTGTGAAGGTTTGTGTAACCCCTATACAGCGTTATAGCACTATACACGGCGTGCAAATACCATCACCCATTTTTAATTATGTGTGTTCGTAATTTGTTTTTAAATGTTTCTTTGTATTTTCAAGGTTGTCAGTGTATTATCCAGTTTGTCTTACGCCCATCAACTTAATTAATATAACGATTTGTTTGCTACTTTATCGTTAAAAGGCTGTTTGGATTATTAAGTAACACTATGTAAGCAAGAAAATAGATATGATAAGGTAAAATTTGCATACACATAGACTTAAAATACAGCCCGTTAGCGCGCATTTGACAAAAAAAAAAAGGAAAGTCAAGGCTCTCGGCAACGAGTGGGAGGGAGCCATACTAGTTATCTCGGCCTATCAACACACAGTTTGTAAAGACCGTGTTATATATATGTTACTTAGAAGAAACCGATGATCATTACAAACATTGGTGAGGAGTTAATAAAAAGAGCACTACCAAGATTACTTAGAAGAAACCTTTATCACTACACCGTCGCCAGCCTCAAGAGTAGTAGTAAAGGGTGCTAGTCACCTCTATACTCTTTGAAAACATAGCGTTGGAAGTGAAGGAGGTGGGTCCATTTTTTACCGTTGGGGCTTTGAAAATAGGGAAAATTAGGAAAATAAACATTTGACTACTCCAAAAAAACTAAAATAAACATATTTTGAGTTAAAACAATAGGGACGAGACTATACTACAGACTCTTTAATTTGACACGTGAAGATCCCTAAAATGTAGCCGCCTTCAACCTAACCTCTAAAATCTCTAAATCTTAAGACACATTCTCTAATCTCTAAAGACAATATAAATGTCTAAGCCATAGACTCCATCTACACATCTTTAAACCACAACCATTGTATGTGGAGAAAGGATGTTTAGACATCAAGTGAGAAATGGAGGATAGGATTTAGACCACAAGTTGGCTTTTAGATTTAAGTGAAAATGGGGTCATGAGAAAATTTTCTTTTAATTACATTTACTTATTATTCATTTTCTTAACTAAATTATCAATTAATTCACTTTTTACAATCTTTTTAATTTAGTGGAAATTGTTTAAACACACCACTTTGAGACAAGAATTATTGTGAAGACCTCATGTGATACACGTCTTAACGGCCTACGCACAAATTTTTAAAAAAGTTATATATGAGACATGAATTATTTCCGAAGACCTCATGTGATACACGTCCTACACACAAATTTTTAGGACGCTTGAAGGTGTTTCAGAGTGGCAAATGACATCCATAAACACTAAAAAAAAGTCATTTTTTACTAACATTTTACATCTTTGCGTCTATGTCTAGGTTCTTGCCTCTAAAATATCATTGGGTCTAAGCTTGCGCTTGCGCAAGGTGTAGGTTGGTTCTTGGGCATGGTGAAAACCCAAAAATTCGTGACTTAAACCAACCCCGGGCGCACCCCCCCCCCACCCCAGCGTAAGCTTGCACTGGGTCTTGCCAAAACCTCAATTACCTACTGTCATGCGTTTTAAATCACTTTACCTTGCGTAGGGATAACATATCGTGTCAGACACGACTGTTAAGACACGAAAACGATAAGAAAGAAACATGAAACAAGTGAACACGAAATTGTTTATAATATGTTAACACGATAAGACAAGAACTTGTTTATAAACATTAACCCTAAAAACGTATCCACAAACCAATTAATGAAAGACTTAGCGGCGCCGGGGTTGAGAAGGAGGACAAGTGATGAGTGACAGCGGACAGGGACGATGGACGGGTAACGAGGACAGTTGAGTTGAGAAATAACTGAGCAGTGTATATGTCTGTACTCTGTGATTTGAAATTGAAAATTATGGTTCTTGATCTTTAATACACATGTGTATGAGGTATTGCCACATCCCATATATAACTTTTTTAAATAAAATTACTAATGTGTCTTAAAGGCTGCCTAACATGTTAATAAGTATTTAACATGTTTAAACACGAAACTTGTTAAGCGCTTATCGTGTCCCCGTGATTAATATGAATGCAAGACGTCTCTGAACTAAAGTTGGAATTATGCTACGCACTTACGTGAATCACGTGAAAGTATTTCAATCTCAGATTAGTTTGAATTATTGAAATCACTTTAAATACAATGGAATGGTAAAGACACCAAAGACACGACAAAAAGGTTTGTTTAATATATTTAGTAAAGTACCCATCCCTAAAACTATTTACAGTTTTCACGGTTTTGTCACACTTGGTCCTTGAGCCGTTGGTTAATAGTTAGCAACCTAGGAGTTGAAGTTTGTAAACTGGCCTTTTATCTCCGTTTTATTAATAGTTTCTTTAATTTTGTATTGATTTACCAATTTTTCAATTTATCAACAATTTATATTTATACAGTTTCTCTATCCATATTGAAACCCTAGATCCGAAATTCTAGGAGGCGAATTGGCGGCGAAAAGGTTCCAGACGTGTGCATGGCGGCTCGAGACAAGTTTAAGGCTAATACTTGGTATGACGTCCCAACCAAGAAGACTCGTAACAACAAACAGACGCAGAATCACCATGTTTCCTCCGATGAAGTGAAGTTTTTTGTGTCCAACTTGCCAGAGAAGTGTTCTTCGATAGATCTGAAGGGAGTGCTGATCAGGTACGGGGATGTGCAAAGTATCTATATAGCCAGAAAGTATGACAAATTAGGGAAGAGATTTGGGTTCGCAACGTTCAAAGTAGTTCGGAATAGAGCCGATTTGGAAAGACCGTCTTAAGGATGTGTGGATAGGTAGCTATAAGCTGTTCATTGTTCCGGCAAGATTTGTGGATGGGCAGAAGACTACGGTGGATAAGGGGAAAGAGATTGATAGGACGGTGCATGGCGAGAAGGTTTGGAAGCCGGTTCCTGAGCAGCCGATGAATGTTAACACTGAAGTCCAAAGTGGAGAGGATAACATGCATGCTGCTAACGATAATCATGAAGGGGTAGGGACTAGATCCTTTAGAGATTCTCTACTTAACAAAAGGGTGGAGAAAATCATTCCTGAAGTGGTTATACAATCCGAAGGTAAACATCTTCAAGAATATTATGGTAAAGGTCTTATTGTTAGAGTTACTTCCTTTGATGTGCTTACGACGTTGAAGAAAAAATTAAAGGAAAACTTTGATGATATTTGCACTATTCGCTACCTGGGGGGTTTCTTTATTATGTTGACGTTTGAGAAGGGTGAGGATAAAGATAGTTTCCTTGGTGCTAAGGAAGTTTGGAAAGATTGGTTTGGGTCTGTTGATGAGTGGTCTGGCCAAACAGTTATGGTGGATAGAATTGCTTGGGTAAGGATTTTTGGAATTCCGGTCCAGGTGGCTGAGATAGAGGTGTTTAATAGGGTAGCGACGGTGTTTGGGAATGTTATACAGGAGGCGTTCTTTGCTGAGGAGAGGGACTTGTCTGTAGCTACGGTGGGGGTTCTTACCAATTCGTATGACCGGATTAATGGGAAGTGTAATGTAGTTTGGAAAGAGTGCAAGTTTTTGGTTCATGTGGAAGAAGATTTAGAAGAATGGGTACCTGATTGCGTGGTTGATTTTGACGAGGAAGAGGAGGATACACAGATGATTGAAGAGAATGTTCAAAGTGTGCCTGTGGAGGTTGAGCCCAGAATTCAGTTGGAGGAAGATCAAGCTGCTTTACCTCATCTTAACGGAGTTTTTGATGATTCCGTTGGGGGGGGGGGGGTTCAGTGGCTAGAAGTTGTAAACGAAAGGGAGGTAAATACTCAAAGAAGAAAGGTGCACTTCGGAGATCAGTCTCTCCGCTTGACAAGGACAGGCCTAAGAAGCGGATTCGGGAGGATAACGACTTGTTTGACATTGACAGGTTAATTTTTACTAATCCAGTTCAGGTGGATGCAGGTACTAGTAATAATATACAGGTTCACCAAGCCGAGTTTTTGACACCGGATTTAAATGCGAATGAGGCTTTGAATGTGAGCAAAGAAGGCGTCCAGGGGGGTAATGAAGGGGATGCTATTATTGGTCCGGATCGTGAAATGCTTATTCGTAGAGAAGTGGAAGAGACGTTGTTATTCGCTAGAGATCTTGGGGTGACTAACATGGAGAAGTTTGAGGATCCTTTGGCGAATGCAGTGAACGAAGAGAGCTTACAGATGGTGGATCAATGAATGTGTTATCATTAAACATTAGAGGTATGGGTAGGGTGGATAAGGCGGATTGGTTATCGAACATTCGAGTGGCTAATGAAGTTAGTTTTGTTATGTTACAAGAATCCCAAATGGCTTCGCTGCAAGGGTGAACTTGGATTGATTTTGGGGTAGAGGTGACTTTGAAGCCGAGTGGGTAGATGCTACGGGTAGATCGGGAGGTTTAGTTTCTATGTGGGACAATAAAATTTTTCAAAAACTTTCGAGTCATAAGCATAGGAATATCCTTGTTGTGCATGGTGTGATTAAAAGTACTGGTTTGAAAGTGGGGATGGTGAATGTTTACGCTCCACAAAAAATTGAAGATAAGAGGACGGTTTGGTTAGAGTTGGATCGCATAATCAGTCAGGATCAGGGTTATTGGATTGTTGGTGGCGACTTTAATTGTGTGCGGGATAGAAGTGAAAGAAAAAATTCCAAGTTTAATGCGTCGTCTTCCAATGAGTTCAACGAGTTCTTAGAAGGGGCGGATTTGCATGAATATGGTTTGAAGGGGCGAAAGTTTACGTTTGTATATGGAATAAATGTAGCAGAATTGATAGGATTTTCGTGTCGTTGAATTTCCTTAACAATTGGCCTAATGCGGAGTACCGGGCGCTAGCTAGGGAGAAGTCGGATCATAGTCCGTTGGTGCTTAAAATTGAATATCGGAACTATGGCCCCAAACCGTTTAAATTCTACAACTCATGGCTTCAGCGTGAAGGGTTCGTTGAAGTGATAAAGGAAGCGGCGACTCGGTTTGTTGAAGAATCGGCTCCGGATATTTTTTTGATGCATAAATTGAAGAGTATTAAGTCGGCCATAGTGGAGTGGAAGTCAAAATTTTTGAAGACAGAGGAAGAGGAGTATGTGACCACTCTGCTGGAATTGGAGAACTTGGATAAAGAAGTGGAGACTCGCGATCTACAGGAGGAAGAGATGTGGATTCAGTGTGAAGGAAATAAGAAGATTAGAGAGTTTGAGGATTGTAAACTTAAAGACTTAAGACAAAAGGCTAGAGTGAAGTGGGCGAAGGATGGGGATGAGAACACTAGTTTTTTCCACGGGGTGATCAATAAAAGGAGGGTGTCTAACAGCATACCGGGTATTATTACTAACGGGGTTTGGATTTCCAAACCCTCTCTAGTCAAACGTGAAGTGTTTTATTTTTTCAGGAATAAGTTTGTAGAAGACATGGTGGAAAGACCTCATTTGGAGTGTCACGATTTGAAGACCCTCTTGGACATTGAAGCAGAATCGCTAGTGGGTATGTTTTCGAAAAAAGAGATCAAGGAGGCAGTTTTCGAGTGTGGCAGTGATAAAGCTCCAGGCCCTGATGGTTTCAACTTCCGGTTTATCAAACGGTTTTGGAATCTGTTCGAAGATGACTTCATGAAGGTGTTTCAGCAATTCTTTGTTTCGGGGTCTATCTCTCGGGGGGTTGGGTCGTCTTTCATTACTCTTGTGCCTAAGGTGGAGGATCGGTGGGGCTTGGTGAATATCGCCCTATTAATTTGATAGGAGTGATCAGTAAAGTGATTTCAAAAGTTCTGGCAAATAGATTGAAGACGGTCATGGATTCGGTTACCCACGAAACTCAATCGGCGTTTTTGACGGGAAGATATATCTTGGATGGGCCTTTGATTATAAGCGAGGTTATGTCTTGGGCGAAACGAAGGGGGAAAGATCTTTTTATGTTTAAAATAGACTTTGAAAAAGCCTATGACAACGTTAATTGGGAATTCTTGGTGTCCATCATGAAGCAAATGCGGTTCCCGGAGAAGTGGTGTCATTGGATTTATGGTGTTCTAAAGTCGGCCGCTTCTTCTGTCCTTGTTAATGGTTCTCCTACCTTCGAGTTTTCCTGCAGCAAAGGTATTAGGCAAGGTGACCCTATATCCCCGTACTTATTTATTATCGTTATGGAAGCTTTTTCTAGAATTATCAGAAGGGCGTGTGCGATGGGATCGTTTGATGGTGTGAGATTACCTAATGAAGGGCCAATGTTATCTCATTTATTGTATGCTGATGATGCGATGGTTATGGGTGAGTGGTCGCAGTTTAATTTTAATGCTCTTAGACGGATGCTTCGGGTGTTCCACCTTTGTTCAGGTCTGAGAATTAATATTCATAAGTCCACTCTGTTTGGTATTGGGAAAGATAATGGGGAAGTCCAAGATAAAGCGATATCATTAGGTTGTCGCCTTGGAGAGATGCCTTTCAAATATTTGGGTATTCTGGTAGGTGGTAATATGTCCAGAATTAACAGCTGGGACCCGGTAGTACAGGTTTTTAAAAAACGATTGACTAGCTGGAAGGCGCGTATGTTGTCAATGGGGGGGGAGTGATTTGATTAAGTCTGTTTTGGAGAGTCTCCCTTCCTATTACTTCTCATTGTATAAGGCCCCGGTTGCAGTCGTCAACAAACTTGAAGGTTTAATCAAGCGTTTTTTATGGGGAGGGTCTGACGAGATTGGTAAAATTCATTGGGTGGCTTGGGATAGAGTGGCAACGCCTAAGCTGGAAGGTGGTTTGGGATTGTCTAGTTTGTTTGATTGTAACCATTCGCTGCTTTTCAAGTGGGTGTGGAGGTACAAGGTTGAAGAGAATGCTTTATGGAAAAGAGTTATCGACGCTCTTCATGTATCCAATCGTAGATGGGATATGATCCCTTGGAACAAACAATCCACTGGTCCATGGAGCAAGATGGTAAAGACGGCTTATGCGACTAAGAGGCAAAACTTTAGCTTCATGTCTATGATTCGTGGCTCCATTGGGAACGGTATGGATATTCGGTTTTGGCTTGATACATGGATTAACGATGTGCCTCTAAAAGATTTATTCCCCGCTTTGTTTCGTCTTGAGAAAAATAAGTGGTGCAAAGTCTCGGACCGGATTGGTGATAATAATGGTATAGGTGTTTTGCAATGGGAGTGGAAGAGGTACCCGGGGTCGACTGGCGAGTTGATGGAGCTGATTGATTGCCATAGAATGGTTTCGGTAGTGCGGCTCAACCAAAATAAAGATTCTTGGAGATGGAACTCGGGTTCGAATGTGAATTACACGGTAAAGGAAGCTCGTATATGGCTGAGAAGCGATGGCCGAGTGCTGGATGGGTTTAAATACAAATGGTGCAAGTGGCTCCCTAGCAAATGTAACGTGTTTATGTGGCGAACTAGTTTAGAAAGGATACCAACGGCCTCTGCTCTGGCGCGCCGGAATGTTGTTGTGGGAGTCGGTTTATGCAGATTCTGTGGTGAGGTGGATGAAATGGTGGATCACATCTTTACTGCTTGCGCGATTGCAAATGGTCTATGGATTGGTGTGGCTTCGTGGCTTAGACTCCCTCGGTTTTTTTGTTTTCTGTTCGTGATGTATTGAATATGGTGGACCATCTGAATGTCTCCTCTTCGCGGAAAGATATCATCTATGGTATCTTGGTGATCGTCTGTTGGAAGATATGGGTGACCAGAAATGACATTCTGTTCAGACAAGGGTGTGCGCATGTGTCAAAGATGTTATCGGATATCAAGGCGTTTAGCTATTTGTGGTTCAATAGTAGGGCTAACAAGGATAGAATAGATTGGAATGATTGGTGTAATTTCAATGTAACTTGATGTATTGGCTTTGGGGCTATCTCTGTCTTGGAGATAGCTCGGTTGTTTAATGAAGTTAGCCTTTCAAAAAAAAAAACAATTTATATTAATAATTTATCAATTTCTCTTCCTCTCACAAAAATCAGTAATAATTTATCAATTTCTCTTCCTCTCACAAAACCACTATTCCTTCTTTTGAAATTTCAACTCTTTTAATTTTCATTTTTCAACCCCTTTAGTTTCATCTTTTAGTTTTCTAACCCCACTTTTTAAGTTTTTACTTTGGTCTCCTACACTTTTTATCTTTTACAAGTTTTTCATTTTACATTTTACGTTTCAGCCTAAATCTTACGAGTAGACATGCTGCAACGCATGTGAATGGTTCAACGTTTTAACGTCTATTTTTTTCGGTTTAACGGCCCAGACACAATTCGCGTGTCCTAAGCCGACTTAGTTATTATTTTCTATGTTTTACATTCCAGTCTAATTCTTATGAGTTAATACGCCGCAACGCACGTGTAGTGTAGTTTTTATGTTTACTTTTTGTTTGGTTTAATATTTTCGTTGCAAAGCACAAGTCCTAAATTCTAGTTATATGTGTTTAGGGTCGGTTTCTAGGGTGAGCCGTACCCACGGCTAAGGCTCATTCCCCTAAGGGTATTAAATTTATATATGTATATATATTAGGGTGGACGGGGCGATCTGTGATGTGCTAGCCGTGACCATCACGAACACCGCCCCACCCTCTCTATCACGGTCGCGATCTATTAAATTTGTGATGGTCATCACGCTCGCTAGCTAGCTGCTAGCCGTTGGACAACGGTCAAGTACAAAAAAAAATTACCACCTACCTATATATATACATACATACATACATACATACATATTTTTACCCATTTTTTACACCACATTCACACAATTCTTCTACAATACACAAAAAAAATCACAAAATTCTTCTCATCGTCCTCATTCACATCACAAACAAAATCACAACCATCACTCAATGGTTACTTCGACAAGAGGAGGAAATTACGCTAGTGATCGTGTACGACAACGTACACAACGATGGCGCATCAATGAGCAGTGGTCATGGCCGGAGCAATACTCTTTGTTGGAAAAAAGTTTTAGTTGAGTTTCGTGCACTTGTAGGGGGAACACAACGTCTCACGAGTACGGGGACCTCGAATCGAAGTGTCAAAACTTTGAAAAAAAAATTAAGCAAACGGTGAGTGATTTCCCGACGAAACAGAAGATGTGCAGCTAGGTTTTGCTCAAATCGTGTATGCTTCAGAGTTCCGAGGTTGGCGTGGATTTTTCACATGTTTCGACGTGGCGAATATTACGCCCAAAATTAAATTAGGTTTTATATTTTCTAGTAATGTTTTTATTTAATTTCTAATAAAAAATTATTTAAATGTATGTTTTTTTAGTTTATTTAATGTAAGTTATATATTTTATTTAATGTAATGTTTTTATATTATTTAAAAAAAAAAGTTTAGTGTGATACCCATCATTTCACCTTATGCTTTTAGTGATGAATATGATACAGTATGATGGAAATAAGATGACACAATATTATTGAGTGTGATAGTATGATGGGTGTGATGACCACATAATCCACCCTTACATATAGTCGAAACTAGAAATCTTATACGTGCGCTCAATGGTGTTAGCAATTCCCTTTCAAAAAGCAAGAACGCAGTTTGATTCTGGTTAACGTTAGGCTCCTTTTTTTACCTTTACTTACAGCTGATTTTCAATCAAAATTTTAGTTGCAGTAAGTCACCATCCTACAAAATCATTAATTTTTTATTTATTTAGTAAACTTTATATTTAAAAAATTAAAGGATAAAAAGGCTACATGCTTTTAAAAAGATATATATTTTCTATTAATATATAAATACTGAATAATACTTTTAAATATTCATTTCATTTTTTTTTATAAAGTAAATACTTTTTAGTTGTGTATGAATGTCGGTTTAGACGATAGTTTTCATTTCACCTTTATATACATTATGAAGATAACTAAAACCAATATGTTCTGAAGTGTTGAAAATTAAATAATTTCCATAGTTTTAACATACGATGACTTATATGTTACAATTGTTGGTTGGTATATCGATAGCTAAAAGAAGATAAGTGATGCACGTTATCGAATGTAAATACTGTTATGAGCCACAAGCTGTTTAAAATTACAGTTAAATCAAAACAGTAACCGATTGTATTTAATAATACGATGGTTAAAGATGGAAGTGGGGAAAGAAAGAATAGGCGTGAGTTGAAGTTTGTATATATGTGACGGTTGAGGAAAGTTGGGGAAAAGATAAAAATGGACGTGAACTACTTTGTGTAGTATATATAATAAATAAAATAGTTTTTTATTCATTAGGGTCTATGAGTCTTTTTTTTTTGCTCGTTACAAGGCACTTGAATCTTCAGAACCGATCTGTATATATTATTTACTTATATATAGGTAACTATTTTTTTTATTTAATCCTAACCGCCATCCACTGTCATCACTGCCATGCAACGGTATAGCACCACCAAGTACAGTGCCATTAGAACCACCATCCTTAGCAACTTCATCAAAATCTTATTCAAACATTGTATATACTTTTAATTAGCTAATATTGTTTACTTTATGCAACGGTATAGCACCACCAAGTACATTGCCACGGTTAACTTGATGTTTATTGTAACTTTTGTTGACTAGGTATGATACTATTGTAAACATTATTTTACATTTCAAACGTTAACTTTATGTTTTATTAACGCCCTCACCATTATGTGCGGGTTTACGTATCAACGCTCCAGCCGCAAAGCTTCAGGTACGATTACTAATTAAATCCCTATCTATT
>JAUTDX010003148.1:0-47839 GCA_030844895.1 Ambrosia x helenae
AACGGGTTATTCACAGTAATAGTTCATCTCCAGAGGGCAGGGGTTTGTATTTGGTAGACTAGGATTTACAATTCAGAAATGGGTGGCGGTCCAACTTGTTGCCCGTCTACCTTCTGTTTTGATGTAACTTCACAAATATTTAGAAATGAATAAATGAATTCAGATTAAAAAAATATTAGCAATATAAATCCAACGCTACCTTAGGCTAAGGGGTATGGTCCCCGAGTCCTCCAAGTCACATCATCATTTCCCCATCTCATCCCCATCAAGAGGGATGGTGTCCCCTTCCCCCTTTCCCTCCACTTTCTAACAACACTTACAATATAATATTAATTCAACGGTCAACAAATAAGTCGGGATGTGCTACTGATTGCACCGAAATTTTGAAGGGGGGGGGGGGGGGGGTGTTCCCCATCGGGGGAGGGTGCCACCTAGGCTCACCAGAGCTATCCCCCTCCCAGCCCATCACCAAACCCCACACCCCTAACCTTGTAATGGTCAAATAACGCCCTAATTTTGTGTGTGTGGGGGGAGTTTCATCGTGTGAGGGTGCCACCTAGGCTCTCCGAAACCTTCAACAAACCCACACCCCTTAACCTTATAATGGTCAAATAACATCAACAAGTTTGGCAACATATTTTGGCATCATATGCCTTATTTATTTTGGTGACATCACATCAGTCATCATTCACAACTCGTTAGTCGGTATATATTCTATCCTTACGTTTACGGATCAGAATAAGCAACCTATAATTCGTCATTTTTTTCCTTGTGTTTGGCTAGAATAATAAACTTTTAAGTAAGCTTTAAGTTGAAAATAACTACACTCAATAATTAAACTGTCATGAACCCTTCACACTGAATAAAGTGGCCAGTTTGGCTATGTTAATTATCTTAAATATTCGGTTACAAACATATTAAATCGAAAATCATGCCAAACCAACATCACCTAAAATCATTGGGTTTTCTTTGGTTTAGGAATAGACACAAGAAGGGTACGATTGAATAGAAGGATTGGTGTAATTTTCATTTTGAAACGATGTAACTTTTGTTTTGGCGACTGATCTCTATCTTGGAGATGTCGTCTAGTTTTTGTGGTTAATGAAGTTTGCATTCCCCAAAAAAAAAAAAAAAAAAACAAAAAAAAAAAAAACCTAATCGAATTGTATATTCAGTTAAATTCATTTTTTAAGCAAACCGAATTAGTTCTTTGGTCTTAAGAACTTCAATTTGGCTACACTTAATTCATATACATTGGGCTATGAATTTTCCTATTTGTACAGCCTATTAAAACATTCATTTCATTATAATACCGAAGAAAACGAATTGAGGAACTTGAAAAAAACCCAAAACCGTAACACTCGTATTGTTTAAAGGTTTTTTTTTTTTTCGCGCTAGAAATTGAACCAAGAAACGCAAAGCAAACAAAAAAACCTGAATTCACTATTATTCGGTTTGGAAAAACATAAAACCAAGTAGACCGTGGTGTTTAGAGTACTGAGTGTATCCGGTGGACTGGTTCAATTAGTAAGTATGTGTCTTTGACGTGGATGTCATAGTCTAATAAAAAACAAGTTAATTAAGATTAGTAGTTACCTATGCAGGTACGGGTAAGTAAGGACATCTCCTCCGAGAATACGTGAATAGTGTTTTAAGTTTCAACTAAGTTAACTAATTAATGAAAGTAAATTGATTTTTGAATTGGTTTTTAACTTAAAGCAAAGAACTGATTATGATTTTGCAAACAATTCTGAAAAAGATAACCCCCTCTGGTTTCCGATTCAATGATTCTCCCAAACCTGTTTTAGCTAGATAATACCACATAGAGATGGTCTTGTTTATGGTTTACTCCAAGTGATAATTAAAGACAAGTTTTTAATATAACTTATGCAATCTGAATATCAAATCATATGTGTCAAAAACCCTCTCAATGATCAAACGGCTCACGATGCAAGAAACCGAATGCAAATGATAAAAGACGAGTAATTGTAAAACAAACAACTTGTTCAAGTCAAATAAACCACAAGTATCTTTCACACAATGGAATATATTTAGTTTCTCTGCTAGTGTTCATAAAGTGACTTTTACGAGTGAAGCATACGAAATACCAAGGGTGTAACACGCGTATTCTAAGGCAATGATATATACACCCATAAAATTATTAGTGATTTAAGCTGCATCATTATGCGTTGGACATTGCATCATTATAATCACATAGTTCATTTATGCGTTGGACATGGAGAACCTGGGTGGAAATTTTTAACTGAACAAGTATATGAGTTTTAAAGAAATTAAGGGGACTTATAAGATCTATAAAAAGACATCAATAACTTAAATATATGATTTTAAGAAATTAAGGGGACTTAGAAGATCTATAAAAAAACATCAATAATGAAGTATCTTTCAGTTTTTTCCCCTTTTAGGCATTTTAACTTTCATATTATTTTTAATTTAATTTGCATCCGGTTCAATATTAATAGGGAAAATAATGTGATTTACAACTCACTTCATACGTTACACACAAAACAACATCTTGTTATATTTGAAACGACCAGGTGTAATGCATTATTTAGTTAGATCAAATACATAATTTTTGGGACATTATGAGTGATTTGTGCATTAACATTACTTAGTTTGTAATTTAAACTATATATGTAATATGATGATTTAACAGGATTTGTTTACTTTTTTTCACACTTACCCTATTCAGGAAATTTAAAAGAATTAATTTGAGTTTTCTAATATCTTAGATCATTGTATACGTATTAGATTTATAATTTCTAACTTTGAGGTCAGCTATAAGTTAATCTTAATCAAGCTTAACAACAATTAACAAATATATAATTTTATTTTTAACTGTCAAGGAATCATTGATAGAGGTTACATGGTATCTTTAATTTTAGATTAAACCTTTTGTTAACCATAATACTTAACTAGTGGTCCAAAAGTACATACTTAATTAACCCGGCCAGAAAGGTTTAGTACGTGATTAAGGGTCATCAAGTTTGTTTCTCTAATTCTTAATAATATTTATTTAACACCATAGTTTTATTAATTTTTAATTAGAGTGTTCAATTTATTTTTTAATAAAAAAAAGGAACAAAGATCTTAGGGTAGTAAGGTGTTTTTTTTATTTGATGGTAATAATGAAATGCAATGCAAAATTGATGGAATACAAGGCAGTGATAGACTGATAGTAAGCATCCCTTCCTCCCTTAGGTCAAATACATATTTTTTTTCTTAATATTTAAAGTGACTATACGAGTAGGGATGAACATTTTTCTCAAAAACCGATACTTGTATCCATACCATACCCGTATAGATTTTGGATATTCGGTATAGGTACCTAGTTTTTTTCGGCATTCGGTATGGACGTATGGGTACGGGTACGGGTACTTAATTTTATATACCAATGAATTTGATATTATGTTTATTGGTACTCCGTACCAATTTTAGCAATTTGGTACTCGCATAGCATTGATACTCGTACTGATTTTACCAGTTGATATCTGTACGAGTGCTCAAAAAATAAGAATAACAAAGTGGTATAAAAACGGCATTGCACCGAAATACTAGTATCAATACCCATAGCATACCAATATATTCGGTTCCCACTTGTGCGGCGGATACATGTTGGTATGGATCTCATCCTTAACTATGAGTGATTTATGCATTAACATTACTTATTTTGTAATTTAAGTGGTGATTTTAACAGGATTGGCTTTACGTTTTTTTTTTCACAACTTATCATATTTGGAAAGTTAATTGAAGTTATTTCTGGTATCTTACATAATTGTATGCGTAATAAGTTTTATATGCAATATCTTAACTTTGAAGTCAGTTGTAATTTAATATTAATCAAACTTAACAAACAACAATAACATATATATAATTTTATTGTTAACTAACAATGAATTATTTTGTGCAAATACACTAAAACCCTAATTCTCTCCGAAAAACTCGGAGGTGAAAAAAACGGCGGAGAGGTTTACAGCAACCGTTCGAGATGGCAGGGAAGGAGAAGTATAACGTTGATACGTGGTATGATGCGCAGCAGAGGAGAGGGTCTCGCAGGGAACAGGGAGAGTGCTCGAAAAAGATGGACGTGCATGTGACAAAGTTTTTTGTTTCGAACTTGCCGCATGGTTGTTCGTCTAATGATCTGGGAGATGTTTTGAAGGGCTTCGGAGTTATTCAGAATATCTACATTGCTCGAAAGTACGACAAGCTTGGTAAGCGCTTCGGGTTTGTGTCTTTTGGGAATGTAAGGGATCCGGTAGAGTTGGAAAACGATATGAAAGATGTTTGGATTGGATCGTACAAGTTGTATATTGCTTTGGCTCGGTTCGTAGACGGAGAAAAATTGAATTGGAAGGGGGATAAACGATGGACTCCGATTAAAAATAATGGTCCAGAGAAGGTGCAGGAGGAGAATGAAGTGGTTATGGAGCCGGTGGCGGTTCAAACGCAGTCCGGGGTTAGGACGGGAGACGGGAGGACTTTTAGGGAGACGTTGTTGAATATTGAGCCTGAGATTAAGAAGAAGTCGGTGGAGGTGGTGGTAGAGGATGAGTTCAAGGGTGGTATTGGTTTGTTCTGGGAAGAATGTGGAGCTATTGGTAGAGTGCTTGATTTCGAGAGACTGTCCAAGTTGAGAGGTTGGTTAGACTTGGTTGGCCAATCTAGGGTTGGGGTACGTTATGTTGGTGGGCTGTGGGTTGTGCTTGTTTCGAGAATGAAGTTGGCATGGAGGACTTTGTGGCTACGCAGGAGGTGTGGAAGGTGTGTTTTGAAAGTTTAGAGAAATGGGCATCGCAAATCATTCCGTTTGAACGTGTGGCATGGTTGCGTATTCAGGGTTTGCCTATACATTTGTTTGATAATGGGTTGATTGATGAAATTGGCAAAAGGTTTGGCGTGGTGGTTCGGCCAGCAGAAGTGGATGCGGAGGAGACGAATCTGACTGCGGCTACGGTAGGTGTTCTTTGTTATAACATAGGGCGGATTAATGAGGTTATAGATGTTAAATGGAGGGATAGGGTGTTTGAGGTGTTAGTGGAAGAGGAGTTAGAGGAATGGGTACCGGACTGTGTGGAGGACTTTGGTGTGGATGAGGAACACGTTCAACATGAATCGGATAATATGGTAACGGAGAATGGTGACGGGGATGTGCTACCATGCATGGGGAATGACTCGGGATCAGTAGGGGAGGATGGGTATAATGGCAATGAAGAAACACAAGATTTGGTTAATGAGAATGTAGTCAACAACGTGGGGGTGGAATTAGATAAAGGTGGTGATGGGGGTAACAAACCAAAGAAATCAAAGGGCTATAGGAGAAAAACCAGGACTCAAAAGTCCCCGTCGCCTACGGGACATGAGAGGCCTAAGAAACGAGCTCGGGGGGTGAGGATCTTTTGATCTCGATAGGTTTATTTATGCGATTAATGGAGATGGTAGTAGACAGAAGAACGCCAAAGGGGACGGGAGGTAGGTGATGGTTTTGTCACTCCGGATTTAAATAGTGGGAACGAAGCGACAATGGTTGAGCCTGAAGAAGCGATTCTAAATGAAGTGAGACTTGAGGCGGTTAACACCGTGAGGTTGGGAAGCACACTCGGGGTGGAAAATTTTGAGAATTTTGGTGATGAGGTGGTCCAGATGATTAGGCAAGAAGGTTTACAACGGGTGGATCAATGAATTCTATGTCTTAGAATATATGCGGACTGGGTTCGGCTTCAAAGAATACTTGGTGTAGGGATTTAAAGATAGCAAATGAAGTACATTTCCTGATGATTCAAGAGACACAATTTGTTTCGTTGGATAATGTGGATGTTAGTAAGCTATGGGGTAGGGATGAGTTTGATTTTGATTTCGTTGAGGCTTCGGGTCGCTCGGGCGGTTTAATATCGCTTTGGAATCCGAAGGTGTTTGTTAAAACTTCGGTTTTTAAAGATAGGAATGTGTTGGTTGTTACCGGGTATTTGAAGAATGATGGGCGGAAACTGACGTGTATGAATGTGTATTGTCCTCAACGAACTAATGATAAGCGTGCGGTGTGGGAGTTAATCAAGTCGAAGATAGTAGACGATGGTGGTTTCTTGATTGTTGGAGGGGATTTCAATAGTGTTCGTGATCGGGTCGAGAGACGCAATTCTAACTTTAATGTGGTAGACTCCTCTGAATTTAATGAGTTTGTCGATGACGCGGTTTTATTCGAATATGCTTTGAAGGGCCGGAAATACACGTATATGGTGGGTGAAAAGCTAAGTAGAATTGACCGTATTTTTGTGGATTGGAGTTTTCGAACGAGTGGCCAAATGTGGAGTATAGGGTATTGGATCGTAATGGCTCGGACCATTGTCCGCTCTTGCTAAAGATAGTTACCCGGAATTTTGGAGCCAAGCCATTTAAATTCTTCAATTCGTGGCTTTATAGAGAAGGGATCGATGATGTTGTCAAAGGCGTTATGGGTCTGCAAAGTATTATGGGGACCCCGATTTAAAAATCCTTCACAAATTCAAAGTGTTAAAAGCTAAAATAAAGGAGTGGAAGGAGGTTTGGTTGAAGGCCGAAAATGAGGAACAAAAGATTCTGCTAGATGAAGTTCACAACTTCGAAAATGGTTTTGGAAGACAGGAACCTGTTGGAAGAAGAGATATGGGCTCTGGAGGAGGGCAAACGACGACTACGACAGTTGGAATGGTTAAAGAGTAAAGATTTAAAGCAACAATCTAGAACGAAGTGGGCTAAGGAGGGTGATGAGAATACGAGCTTTTTTCATGGGCTATTAACAATCGCAAAGTGTCTAACTCTATTCTCGGCCTCTTAGTTGATGGAGTGTGGGTTACCAAGCCGCAAGATATCAAGAAGGAGGTGTTTCGGTTTTTCAGCAAGAAGTTTGTGGAAGATAAGCCTAACCGGCAAAACTTAATTGTTTTGGTTTGAAGCGGCTGAATGCGGAGCAAGTTTCGATGATTTCTGGACCTTTTGTTGAAAAAGAAATTAAAGAAGCAGTGTTCCATTGTGGCAGTGATAAAGCTCCGGGTCCAGACGGCTTCAATTTTCGATTTATAAAACGGTATTGGGATTGTTTTTTCGGCTGATTTTGTTGAATTGATGCAGTTTTTTTGCGGAGACAGGTACGATAAACCGTGGAGTAGCTTCATCTTTTATTACATTGGTGCCCAAGGTGAAAGACCCCGTTAATTTAGGGGAGTACCGCCCCATTAATTTGATAGGGGTTATTAGTAAAGTTATTTCCAAGGTTTTGGCGAACAGGTTGAAGATGGTTATGGATAGCTTGATTAACGAGACGCAATCAGCTTTTGTGGCGGGTAGATACATCCTGGATAGTCCGCTTCTGATTAATGAAATATTATCTTGGGCTAAAAAGAATGGGAAGAAGTTTTTCATGTTCAAAATTGATTTTGAGAAGGCTTATGATAATGTCAACTGGGCCTTCTTAATTTCAGTTATGGAGCAGATGAATTTTCCAAGTGTGTGGTGTAAGTGGGTTTATGGTATCTTGAAGTCGGCTCGGTCTTCAGTTCTGGTTAACGGGTCTCCCACTTTTGAGTTTGATTGTGAGAAAGGAATCCGCCAAGGAGATCCTTTATCACCGTTTTTATTTATAATGGTCATGGAAGCTCTTTCGGGGTTGATCAAAAAAGCGTGCTCTGTTGATGCTTTCAGGGGGGTGGAACTTCCTAGAGATGGTCCTCTTATCTCTCATTTATTATACGCTGACGATGCCATGGTTATGGGTGAGTGGTCAAACTCAAACTTTGCTTGTTTACGTCGCATGCTTCGTATTTTTCATATGTGCTCGGGGCTTAGTATTAACATTAATAAATCTAAGTTATATGGGGTGGGTATGGAAGAGGATGAAGTGGGGGAAGTGGCGGTGGGGTTGGTTTGTCAATCGGGTAACACTCCATTTAAATACCTGGGGATTCAGGTGGGGGCGAATATGTCAAGGATCAATAATTGGGAACCAGTTATAAAAGTTTTTAGCGACAGATTATCTAAGTGGAAAGCGAAGACCTTGTCCATAGGGGGTAAGTGACGTTAATCAAGTCGGTCCTTGTGAGTATTCCTTCATATTATTTCTCCTTATTTAAGGCTCCGGTTGGGGTGATTAATGTTTTGGAAGGAATGGTAAAGAAGTTTTTATGGGGTGGTAATGTGGACGTCAAGAAGGTGCATTGGGTGGCGTGGGAGGTGGTTTCTAAGCCTATTCAACAAGGTGGTTTGGGTATCCGGAAATTAGGTGAATGTAACAACGCCTTTTTGACTAAATGGTTGTGGAGGTATCGTCAGGAAACGAATGCGCTTTGGAGACGTGCGGTTGATAGTATTCATGGTTCTAGCAGAAAATGGGATACATACCCGCTAGTTCTAAGTATTTGGCAACTTGGTACAAACTGGTAAATAACGGGTTCAGATTTAAAGTGGGGGAGAGATGCAGTCTGAGTATGATTCGAGGTCGGGTGGGAAACGGAAATAATCTTAAATTCTGGGTGGACCCTTGGGTGTCCGAAGTTACATTAAAACAGTTGTTCCCAAACTATTTCGCTTGGAAGTTGATAAAGGCTGCAAAATTTCGGAAAGAATATTAGTTGGGAACTTGCAGCAATGGAGATGGAAGCGTCCTCCGGAAGCGGCAGTGGAAGTAAATCAGCTTGCAGATTTGCTGCAGCTGTTAGAAAATGTTGCATTGAGTGAAGCGTCCGATAGTTGGTTTTGGGATGGCAGCTCGAGTAATGGCTTCGCTGTTTCAGAGGTGGCTAAATGGATCCGATCTTTAGACGTAGTAAATGCAGGCCCGGTATTTAAATGGTGTAAATGGATCCCGTTAAAATGTAATATCTTTATGTGGAGACTTTTATTGGATAGATTGCCGACCAAGAAAGCGCTTATGCGACGAAACATTAATTGTGGAGAGGGTGTTTGTAATCTTTGCGGCGATCAAGATGAATGTGCAGATCATTTATTTACGGCTTGTATGCTAGCGCAAGGGGTTTGGAATGGGATCACTAGTTGGGTGAAGCTTCCTCAGTTGTTTCTCTTTTCGGTTAGCGACATCGCCAAAGTGTTTGAAGATACTCGGCTTCCGTTGAATAAGAGGCTAGCGTTGCACGGGGTTATGGTAACAACGTGTTGGCGGATTTGGAAGGCGAGAAATGAGAAGATCTTCAGGGATGTTAACAGGAACGTGGTCGAGATTGTAGCGGACGTGAAAGCTTATAGTTTTCTTTGGTTTTCTAATAGGTGTAAAAAGGTCACGGTTTCTTGGTTGGACTGGCAGTCGTTTTGTTTTGAGGTAATGTAACTGGTTTTGTTTTGTGGGGTTCTCCGTCTTGGAGAGCCCTTGGTGGTGGTGTTTTATAAAAGTTAGCCTTTCAAAAAAAAACTAACAATGAATTATTAATACAGGCTACTTGGTATCTATAATTTTAAATCAAACCCTTTATTAACAATAATACTTAATTAGTGGTCCAGAAGTTCCTTTTTAATTAACTCACTAAGCCATTAGTACGAGATTAAGAGTCATCAATATTTGTTTTTCTGATTATTAAATAATAATATGGATTCGATTCTTGAGAGCGCCTGGTTTTACCGATTATTTCTTTGTCATGCCTCTGGGCGGACGGATGGTTGTGTTTTTCCACGGAACTGATCGCTGGTGAGCGAGGGGCTCCGTCCGTCTGGTAAAAGCTGGCTATGGCTCCTTTGGCCAGTGTAAGCCGCGTACGAAGTACCGACTTCTACTTAGTTGTACGTTAAAAAAATATATTTTGTACAATTCTCAAATCTATACTATCTTATAATACATTTTACAATGATTTCTTAAAATTTAAGTTTTACAAGCATAATTCCTTAGAGTACAACACATAATGCATATGTTAACTACTTTTTGAGGGCAAATATGTCTTTTATACAATACTTACACATTTTTCCCTCAACTTTACTCAACTTTTTTTATTTGAATAACAATTACACTTTTCACCCTTATTTTAACCAGCTACCCCCACAATTTTTAAACGTCTATAATTTTTTTATACGTTAATATTTTCCTAATGTTATTATACCGGATAAACGGACATTTTTTTTATACTATACTATAATACATTTCTTATTGACCTCTAAAATTTAAGTTTTACAGTATAATAGTTTAAAGTACAACACATAATGCACATATTAACAAAATGTTGTTTCCCGCCGCAACGCACGGGCAGCTAAACTAGTATTTTAATATATATAAAGTATAAAAAACATAAAACATAACATCATATTATTATTTATTTATTTATAAAAATGGTACATAAAGTTAAAGTAGAGGTGTATCCAGCTGGAACACTATAAGAGCCTCCCCCATTCCAACTAGACCCCCTCCCCCCAAACTTTTACAAAAAATAATAATAATAATAATGGAGCAAACCATCGCTCCACCACCTCCTTCCGCCGTCACAAACCCTGACTCCGTCACCTCTTCCCCTCGTTTCCTTAAAACCGATTCCTACAAAGAAGACAACCCTTCAACGGCAGCTACAACGGCGTCGGCGACTGGTGGTGGTGGTGGTTCGGCAAAGCTCCGTTTGATGTGCAGTTACGGCGGCCATATTGTCCCCAGACCACACGACAAAACATTATGTTACGTCGGTGGAGACACACGCATCGTTGTGGTGGACCGCCACACCACCCTCTCAGACCTCACTAACCGCCTCACCAAAACCCTACTACGAACCGCCACGTCACCCTCAACGACGTCGTTTACAGTTAAGTATCAATTACCCTCTGAAGATCTTGATTCGTTGATCTCTGTTACGACAGATGAAGATTTGGAAAACATGATCGATGAATACGACCGGTTGAACTTAAACTTAAACTCGAACCGGCTCCGGTTGTTTCTCTTCCCGGTTAAACCGGAATCCGTTACTTCAATCGGATCGCTTCTAGAAAGTTCTACCAAATCAGAGGATTGGTTTTTAAACGCGCTTAACGGTACGACGTCGTCTGGGTTTTCCGATACGTCGTCGGTTAATTGTTTGTTAGGTCTTGAAGATGACGTGGCAGTTCTGGTAAAGAAAGATGGCGTTAATATTAACAGTATTAATAATATTAATACTATTAATAATAAAGGTTTGATTGGTAAGAATATTAGAGGGAATCAATCGGCACAGGATGTTCAGTCGGTTCCTGACTCTCCGATGATGGAAACGACGTCGTCTTTTGGGTCGGCCTCTTCATCGCCGCGGTTAGAGGTAACGTGGAGGATATACAGAAGGTTGAAGAGCAGTTTTCTCAGATAAGTGTACAGCAACATGTTAAGGCTATTGATGATGTGAATTTTGTGGCGGTAACTGCTCCGGCGGTTATAGCCGGTGTTCCGGTTGTTAATAAAGTTGGGATTGTTGAGAATTTTAATCGGGTTTTATCCGAAGATGAGCGATCGGATCAGGGGTTTCAAGTAGCACAGATTAAGCAACAGCAGCAGCAGTATCAACAGAAGTTTGATATGGCTTCACCGGATTCGGTATCAAGGTATATAAAAATTAAATTAAAAATCATGTTTTTTTTAATTTTTTTGTTTAGTTTTATGGAATGCATGCTAGGTGTTTGATGAAATGTTTAAGTTAGGATTGTTATGAATTGCAGTGATGGTAGTGTAAGGAATCCTTTATCGAGACAAATACCGCCTGTTAGTCACCAAGATCCATTTGGGCAAACACAGTTTTCTAGTAATAGCGCTGTTCGAGTTACTGATCAAAGTAATATGCTTGATCAAAACACTAGGATTCAGATTCAACAACCACAGCAACAGGTTCAAGATTCTGGTTATGTGATTTCGACGCCAACTACCCAAGTTGATCCACAGCATCCTCAAGTTCATCATCAACCTCAGTTTATTCACACTGCTGTTCCGCAGCCGCAATACCTTCATCATCATCCATCCGGGGCGGTTCCTATGGCGTCTTACTACCAGATGTACCCGCCCCAATCACAGATTCGGGCTCCACATCCTGCACTAGATCAACAAAATTTCGTGTATTATATGCCAGCTAGGCAGGCGCCTCAAGGGTACAACTTACCGATGCAGGCTGATCCTGCTGCGTCTGCGCCTCCTAGTAATCAAGTTCCACCGCCTTCTGGCTTGTTCGCCGCTCCCCGGGCTGGGCAAACCGCTTCTAAAACAGAAACACCAGCGGGCGTTTATAGGACCGCTGCCAGTTCTGGTGCACTTCCGCCTCAAATGGTTCAGGTTCCTTCCAGCCAACATCAGATTCAGCCTCAGTTTGTAGGATACTCTCATATCCATCAACCTCCTCAGTCCGTTACTTCTGGCAGCAGTGGTAATTACGTATATGAACTCGCTGATCCTTCACAACAAGGACAACATATATACTATGCAGCTCAGCCGTTGCCACCTCAATCCGCTGCTCAATATCAAACCATGACCTCAAGTTTGCCTGTTGAAGCTCAAGCTCAAGCAGGGGCCCATCTTCAGGCAGATAATATTATGAAACAGCAGCAGCAGGTAAGAACATCATCACAGCCTTGACAGGTGAGTTTCAATTAAAATTTTTGCAGTGAAGTGTGTCTTTTTCAATGATTATTATTATAATTATTATTGTTATTGGTTTGTGGTATGTATTTGTGCTTGAAAATAAAAACATAAGTTTGATTTTTTTTTTTTATTTTAGTATATGTGTATGCTATAATTTACAGTGTTGGTTTTGTTTGGATATCATATAAAGATAAAAGGGATTTAGTTAGGAGTATAGATGATTGCAGTGACATGGTGTGATGTTATTTTTTTTGCCAACATAATTGTACCTGGGTCACATGTCCAACATGGAAATAGTACGTTATGTCCACAATTACAAATGAGTTCTTAAATGGTCAAACCATTTTAGATCTTGCCACATGAGTGGGCAGATGTGTGTCTGGCTTTGCATCTATTGAGGTTATGAGTTTATAAAAGTTGAAATCAGACATGATGAATCCAGGAGATATGATGGCAACCCAGAGGAATGAAACATGGTACAAAGGAGTGGGGTTGGTGTGTACTATTAGCAAGTTGGCATCCTAAATAACAACTATTGCTACCCAATCTTGTGTGCTTTCCCTTTTCAAATTTCCATTTTTGGATTCTAATTACTTGAATTGTGGAAAATATTAAATATATTATAAAAATGTACAAAAGTTGCTTGCTTTAGCCTAATGCTTTACTTTGAAGAATATGGTTATAAATGTGATGTTTGAATATGAACCAAGGTTGCCTTGATGTGGACGATGTGATTTTGAAAAAGCCTAATGTTGGGATTAATTTATGTTAATTGTGCATATCGGCAAATGTTTTAGCACTTGGTGAGCTACTCGAAATTGGCTCACTAAATGTTCAAATCGAGTTGAGCTTAAATGAGTTTGAACCTAAATTGAAGTTTATTTTAATAAACAAGCTTGAACTCAAGCTTCATAACTGAGGTTGACTAGGATCGCGAGTCCCAAGCCAAATTAAGCCAAATGAACCTCTTGAAAATTCATCAGCGAGCCGCATTGATGTGGGCTAGTTGTGCAATCCATGATGTATAGCATAAGTTCTAGTGGCCACTACTAGTGTACAATTATCGTGGACGGTAAAATATCTATAAAACTTGTAACGTTGATTTTCACTTGTAAGTTCGTTTGTGTGGAGCAACCTAAAGAGATTTTAAAACTCCTATTGGTTCTGAAAACTAACCGTGCATCATAACACATGGTTTTCTTTAGATTTATATAATATAATATAATATAATAATATTATAATAAACATGTGAATATGGTTTACAAGATGACCATGTAAATAACTCGACTCAAATCATCCGTTAATGAACAGAAAATGGTTAAAGTGTATCGAGTATATAGATTTGTGTGAATACATCTTGAAGATAACGGCTACATCTGACTTATAAGTATGGTCCAAAACATTTAGTGGCAACAATCATTTATATAAGGCCAATCACATGTTGACGATGTGTCCAAAATCCAAATAGATACATGAAGATGTGACTCATGTGAGCAGATAAGGTTCTACCAAAACATGATTGTAATAATCAACTATAATATTCCCTAAGGGTGGTAGCTATTATATCTTTCTAGGTTTTGTTAGTTTGCATATGGCTATTTGTAAGGCACAGCAATGTTCCAAGCAAGAGTGTTTGCTAAAGCTTGAGCATGTTTCCCTTGTCATGTTACCAATGTTAATTAGTACAATTGCATATGGCTAATTACTAATTAGTGCATAGACACACGTACAAACCATTGTCTATCTACGCTGTATCTAATTAGAGATAGCATGTAACCGTACACTTGATGATGTAACATATATATGATTTGGGATGGTAGTAAAAAGTAGAAAAAATATTAAGAAAGAAATGAGCAATGACCCTTCAAAATCTAGTTTTTCATTTCATTGAGATCTTTACTCTTGATTAATAGTTTTGGTTAATTTTGTATGAGTACTTGAGTAGTGTAGGACCGTTTTCTCTCGGATGTTGGACCCGACAAGAAAGATTGCAGGTTTTCATGCGTACAATGGTGGAAACAAGAAACACACGTTTGATAGTCGGTTAGAAAGCTATAACAATCAAGGATAACACACACACAAATGCTTCTAGCACAAATTCGGCAACACTTCGCCTTAGAATAGATGAGATCCAAAACCTTACAAATGAAATGGCTAAGGGTGTATTTTATATGTCTGAACTCATTCTCCCTACCAAATTAGCAAACTACTCTTAGCCTAAAAACATACGATTTTCACGACAAACGACTTGACTAACTTATCTAGCTAGACACACCCACAATATGTATTTACAACTATATACATGGCAACACAACATAAGGCGATGCGGTTTTGCTACGTGAATGTGAGAGGGACATGTGCCACGTAGGATTCACATCCACATGAACACAATGTCCCTCCTAATTGGTGTGAATGTGAAAGTTGAAATGTTGTTGAAAGCACGGTTATGAATTCGAGATGCACATCTCACTAACATCCCTCGAGTGCAGTGGCAGTGCTTGAACACATGTATAGGGGGTTGAAAGTCACGGACACCTAAAATTAAGGTAGCCGGACTTAATACGTATAAAATTATCAAGATGAAAACGCATAAATTTACACTATTAAGAGGAAAAAAAAAACAGAGGGAGAGACAAAAGTCACAGGTGGAGGCTCACTACGTATAAAGTTACCGTACGAAAACACGTAAATTTACACCACTAAGCAAAAAAGAGGGGGCACCCCTTGACCATACATAAGCTCCTGTCCATGCTCTAGCGATGGTAAACGTGATCACCCTCCGCTTACATTACGGTACGTAATTTCTACATTCATATTCATATTCATATTCACCCTCCACTTACATGACACCTATGTTCACTAACCATAACATATTTTCTAAAAGTTTGGCTTTCTTAGACCACCCGCATTCACAAACAAACATTTTAATAAAAAGTACTTTCTCTCTCTTCAATCTACACAACCCAACCTTAACATACATTCACAACCCAACTCAACCTAAAAATATTTTTTTTTAAAAGAACTCGGTTTTTAATAAAATTTATATCGGGATGTTCACAAAAAAAAGTTAAGAAATACAGTGTATTTAGTTTTTTTTTAAACTTAAATATTATAAGTTATTTAAGTAATTAAGTTAGTGGGGTGGTTTATTTGATTGCAAACATGGTTGCCACCACAAACCGTTTGGGGGTTTGTTTGCAAACAATTGAATTTTTTAATATTATTTTCACATGTTTGTTTGCCAATGGGAATGGTCTTAGGTTGTGATCGTTTGGTTTAACTTAAGTCGGTTTTGGTTCACAATCGAGTTGTTTATTTAAGTGTAAAACATTGGCGCTATTAATCTCTGGTTGTACACTTCTACCGCCATAACTATCCATTTGGTTCATGACACACAATCCCCCAAAACTCTTTTATAAAATATTTTTCTTTTATAAATATTTTTCTAAATTGTTGTTTTCCCCAAAACAGAAACAAACCAAACTTCCATATTGTTCTGTCGGTTACCATTCCTTTTTTTATAACGGTTAGGTTAACAGTACACGTCCATAATAAAGCCTCGCATTTTTCAGATATAGTCCCCAAGTACCTCAAGGTCCAGTCTCGCATTTCAGAATAACCTTAACCTACTCTTTTTTTAACGGTCAACGAAATTCACCAAGAACTCCCTTCGGAGTCCCTACTCAGTCAAATCAGGACCTCTTTCACTCGGCATAGCCAGACATATAAAGGAGCTCCTGGTTTCACCAAGTTCACCAGTTCCGGGGAAAACCCGATTATCCACCCGCCCAAAAACACGACAATTGAATAATTTGTAAAACTTTGCGCTCTAAAAAATCGAACCCATGACTATTCAACCATGCACTATTTACTGATTGAGCCTCCGTACCACTCCACAAGGTTTGGTTACCATTCAACAATAACATTTCAACAGTTAAATTCAAATGCACCACATCACATCACCTTCTCCTTCCTCTCCAAATGACGTCATCATCCACCGCCTTCCGCCGCCTCTACCGTCAATTCCCCGTCCGCCGTCTTCTTCCGTCGTCATCCATCCGGTTAACGTCCGTCGTCACCGTTAGCGCTTTCTCTACCGAAATAAACGGCGAGAAGGTTTCTAATAAACCTCCTATATGTACAGCAGACGAGTTACATTACGTGTTTGTTAAAAACTCTGACTGGAAACTTGCCTTATGGCGTTACCTTCCTTCTCCGAAGGCAAGTTGTTAACGTATACGAAATTTATACATTCGTTTAATAAATTATTATTAATTTTGTTGTACAAATTGTGGATAATTTTAGGCGGTACATAGAAAGCATCCACTGTTGCTGCTGTCAGGTGTGGGAACAAATGCAATCGCCTATGATCTCTCACCGGAGGTGATCAGTTTGTTGCTTTTAATAATGTTTTTAGAACCGGACCGGACATTAAACCGTTAGCATTATCGGTTCACTGGTTGGATTGAACGGAATTTAAGAACCGGATTATGTAACATTTATTTATTTATTCAATATAAAAACTTAAAAATATATACACATGTTATATAACGTATTAATGTCAAAACAAAATATCAAATACTTTATGTTTTGATGTGAATATGTAGTTTTGATCAAATATGAAGACTTAAGTAAATAATATATGAAGGTATCAAGTAGTAATGAGTAAGAGAATGTGATTTGGATTGGTATTTGACTATTAGTTCGACCGGTCCAGGAATAATATGATTTACTTTTAGGTGGTCTGAATCTCCTGAACGCGTGGCTTGTATGTAGTTTTTGAAACTTGTTTTGAAATGAGGTGATCCGCTGGTTAGACTAGCGGACGAGGGGATGAGTTGAGATGTCGAAAATCGTAGGGATACGCTACTAGCGGATGGATGTTGTAGGATTTGGTGAGATCAGCTGGTGAGACTAGCGGATGTGATCAATTGTTTGTTATATTATCATTGTGGAGCAAAAACATTGATTATTTTGCTTCAGGATTTTGGATTGAATTATTATATTCGGACAAGTTTCACCTTCGACCTGGCCTACTCTTAGCTTGCTATTCGTGGGATTTACTGGGTAAGGTTGTTGTTGGACAAGTTTCACCAAATTTCAAACAAGTTTCAAAAACCACCTAAAAGCCATGCGTTTAAATTCAGACAACCAAAAAGTTATTAAAATTCGACCCGTCTGTTCCAACTCTAATGTTGAAGTGTTTAGCTTAAATTTTGTTTGGTTTCAGTCTTCATTTGCTCGTCACATGAGTGAACACGGATTTGACACCTGGATTCTTGAGGTTCGAGGCTCAGGCTTAAGCATGCAAGCCACAAACCGTAAACAGATTGAGCATTCAGCACATGAAATATCTGATCAAATGGAAGCTGCTTCTGCATCAGGAACACAAAATGCTCAATCCGCCTCACAATCTTCGAACAACAACGAAACTGCCCAAACAGAATCAGAGATGGTTATAACTAACCAACAACCATTTTCATTGCCAACTATATTTCCAGAATCGGTGATCGTCACCAAGTTAACTGAAACCTTAATAACCCTATCAGATAGAGCATCTGACTTTTTTAGTGAAAGACAACCTAGACTAATTTCTGATAATAAATCATTTGACCAACTGTCAAATTTGGTAGGAATTTCTTTTCTAGCAAAGTGGTTTAATGAGATAAAGGAAAAGCTTTCAAGTTTATTGGAAGTGAAACATGATTCAGGTGTTGCAAGTCAAATAAGGGACTTGAGTCAAAAGCTAGTTAATACTCTTGAGGAAGGTCAACGCACTGTTTCATCACCATTGTTTGACCTTCAAGAACGTTCGACACTAATCATGGAAGGTTTGCAAAAGCAAATGGATTTGATTGGCAAATTCGATTGGGATTTTGATCATCACCTTGAAGAGGACGTTCCTGCTGCGGTGAGGTGACATACTAACATGTTAACTTTCATTACTTTTGTATCATTCTTCTTTATTTTCTTTCTGAATGTTGGGGAATTTCCAGTAATAGGGTACGGATAATCAAATAACGGGGATATATTTTGTATATCGTGTATGCAAATCACTTTTCAAAAGTTATATTTTGACCTTCTAGTGGCTCGGTTACTCAAAATCAACTTTGGATAATATGGGAAACCAATACTCAAGTATAAGTAATAACTCAAGTAAAACTCGAAACCTTATGCCAAGAAATAGAAATAGTATTTATAGTACTAGAACTGATGCACCTTTTCATTAAGCACTGCAACTGTTTATAAAAGTTAAGTCATATATTTTAACTGAAATATGAGATCGTTTTTGTTTTGGGGGAAAAAGTAGTTGAACTATATATTGAATGCACGTTTCATCTGTGTATATCAATACCAGCGCGTATTAGAGCCGTACTAGTGTATAAAGACAGAACCAACATATTCGTCAATACTAGTATATAAGGTCGGAACCAACATATAGGTCACCAGCATACAGTAGCAACTTCACAAAACTTCATGTGACTAGGTATGTAGCCATATTTTGAAAGCTCTGAATCCAGTTATGTTTATACAAGCATATACTCCTTACCTCTTAGTCTTCACTGCAAATCTGATTACAACATTAAAATATATGTTGATAGCACTAAAATTACCAACATTAAGCACAGATGGCATATATAAAGGCCCATACTCAACCCGAGGATGGCAAACTGGTTGCTGTTGGACACTCCATGGGTGGCGTTTTACTATATTCAATGCTATCACGATATGGTAAGATTCCAAATTGTGTTCTTTTGTTTTTGTTTATATAATTAAGAAAGCTGATTTTGAATTATGTGATAAAGGTTTTGAAGGAAAAGATCCAGGGTTGGCCGCGATTGTTACTTTGGCATCTTCACTCGACTATGCATCCTCTAAAACATCACTGAAATTATTACTACCACTTGTAAGTTGCAAGAGAATGTTTATCATCTGAGAGAAAATATGATCCGATTTTTAGTTATATATTTATCGTACACAGGTTGATCCTGCACAAGCCTTAAATCTACCAATTGTTCCGTTAGGAGCAATGTTGACAGCTGCATATCCTCTTACATCTCGTGCTCCTTATGTTTTATCATGGCTTAATCAAATGATATCAGCACAAGACATGATGCATCCAGATTTGTTTAAGAGACTCATCTTAAATAGCTTTTGTAAGTGCATAATTTCTTATACTAGTTAAATTCTATCTTTCTTTTTTTATGATTTATATGTTTAAATCTTTTTGTAGGTAGCATACCTGCTAAACTATTGTTACAGCTTGCCTCGGCACTTAGAGAACACGGTTTATCTGACAGAAGTGGGACATTTTTCTACAAAGATCACATTCACAAAACCAATATCCCAGTTTTGGCAATCGCAGGTGATCGGGATGCAATATGTCCTCCTGAAGCTGTACGCGGTACGCATGGTCTTAAACCGTATATTATTTCAAGAAGTTACAGAAATATTTTTGACAATATGTTTTATTGATTAAATGAACAGAAACAGTAAAACTGATTCCTGAGAAGTTGGTTACCTACAAACTTTTTGGTGAACCAGATGGCCCACATTATGCCCATTATGATTTGGTTGGGGGAAGATTGGTATATCTTAACTTCTATGTCATTTTATTTCCTGAGTTTTTTATATAATAATTAAAATTAAATAATCAGCTGTAACAGTAGATAATTTGCTTTTATGTTTACAAAATAAAATAAATTAAAACATTTGTGTAGAAGATGTTGTTTTGATCATTTGATGTTTCATGTTTAATGATCTACAATGCAGGCAGTGGATGAAGTATATCAATGTGTAGTACAATTTCTAAGTGATCATGATCAGAAATAGTTATCAAGGACCTTTGTTCGGTATGTTGAGCAAAGCGATATATATATATGTTTGCTTACAAATGTTCTTGTAATATATGTTCATCATAATTTGTCATTTCTTTTCTTACGTTAGATGTGATGTATAGAGGAGTCGCGCGTAACTTGTTGCAACTAATAGTATCGATTAGATTATTTAATCGGTTAGCCAAGAGGCATTGTACCAATGACATTGGTGAATTCCCCCAACCTTGTAGACAACCAAAAGTTGAAAATACAACCCATCAGTTGATATAATCCACATCCCATTGTGTTTCAGTCTCTTTTTTAACTTATTTACTTTATATGTTATTTTAATGATGGTGAGAGTGACATGTATCCCGATAAGGTGAAAGCCAGTTAGGAGTTGCCGAACCCATAAACTAACTCAGAAAGTTCACTTATTACGAGAAAAGATAATTAGATAGCAAGGTGGCAAATCTATTACACACGAATGTGAAAATAAGAGTGAGAACTCATTTCTACGGCTCTATGTGGCAGTGACGTGGAGTGAAAAATGCAAAACCATAAGGCTATGTGCTATGTAGCACTGGGACGGGTACGGGACCGGGTACGGGGACGGTACGGGAACGGGAAACGGCAAAACTAAAAAATTCTAGATACGGGTACGGCATAGGGACGGCAATAAAAAATAAAAAAAATAAAAAAATATTAATTAAATTCGAAAATACTATTTGATGTAAATAAAGTTATAAAGTTTATTTTTGAATTAATTAAATATACAATACTCGTTTTTTTCACCATATACAAAATATAATTGATAATAAAATCAACATACACATATGACATAAAAGTTTATGTTGTCAATTAAGTTCGGTGAGGGCTCAATCGTTGCTACATATGTGTATGTTGCAAGAAAATTTTATGATAAAACAAACAAAAAGTAACTATGAGCAAAAATTACATAAACAAACCAATAATAAAACCACTGTATTTGTCCTCTATTATTTTATTATATTAACTACCAGTTGTCAACCATTTTCTTGATGTTTGTAAAAATAAAAATAAAAAAATAAAGGTTAATAATAAAGCATGAAGGCATCACGTTTCACCACAAATAATAAACCTCAAATAAAAAAAAAAACAAAAAACTCTACGATCTGGCCCTCTGTTTCGTCATCGGCCATACCTCAAACTCCGGCAAAGGATCAACGCCGGTAAAGGATAAACGCTGAAGAACACTTACAAGTTTGGCGCAGAATGATGATAATGAACGCTGGAAACGTTTCGGAAACTTCGCATTAACCGTCCCCCATCTTCGGAAGCTTCTCGGAAACGTTTCGCCGCCGTCCCAAGGCCGTTTCCGTCCCCATGGCGCTTCGGGAACGGGTACTCAACCCTATCTCGCGTCCCCGTGCATCATAGGCTATGTGTGACGCCTTCATTTTTTAACTGTAAACGTGTCCGTTTCATCAGTGTCACGTAGAGCTTTCGCTCACTTTTTTACATGCTTTAATGTGTAATGATTTCACAAGTTTTCATCACTATATGCCACCCATTAAAATTATATTTAAATAAAATAAATAAAAATAATAAAAGAAATGAGAGTATTTGATTTGTTAAACTAACATTATTTAAAAAATTATAGCACAAGGTTAAAGGATTTATTTAAAACTAACATTATTTAGACTGTGTGTAACTGTTCATAGCATGCGGCATGAGTGGCTGGCGTAACTGATGTTAAACAACGGTGCAGTGATGACGTTAGAGGGTGTGAAGGAAAGAAGCGTTAAACATTAATATATTTTATATACGAGATTTTTCAAAGAAAAAAATTACACCAAATTAATGAGCGTTTTTTTTATCTTTCCAACGAGTACCATAGTGCTATATAAAAAACGGAGAAAAAAACGACTATTTTTTGTAGGGTTTTGTTCATACAGGAAAAAAAACAAAGTGTTGAGGTAAATCATTAATCATGTATAGGCAAGTCACTAATTATGTTCAAATCAGTAAATAAGAATTCTATTTTCAACATGCGTTACCATTGAAGTTATACATTGTTTTAGGTTAGATATTAATATTAGAGTTATACATTGTTTAAGGTTAGACGTTAACATTGGAGATACATTTTTAATTGTTTTTTGTTAGATGTTACCCAAAGCTTTTTTGCATGTAACTGTAAAGTGAATCATTCTATTTCATATGTAAAATTAATGTCATATTAGATTTCTCAACCCCGGGACGTTCCCGGGGTATAATCTAGTATAGAATAAAAGTTATTTGTTCATTGTAATATGTAGATCTGCAAATACAATGTTGGGCCATAGCCCACATCACAATGTTGGTGGGTCTCATTCGCACAAATGCACAATAGCCTATATTGGGCCACATCACAATAAATTAATATACATTACTTACTAGGCGCTATCATATCAATCCAGCTGGTAGTTAGCAAGGGATGTGCATGAAATCGAAATAACCCAACCCGTAAAATAACCCACATACCTGAACCCAACCCAACAGAAAATTGACGGTTTGGTTTTATGTATTCTCATAAACCAAATTTTCTGTTCGGGTTCGGTTTTGCATGTACTCAAACCCGACAAAAACCAAAGTGAACCGTAAAAATCAGTTTTGCGTGGATTAAATTGTTTTATTTGAATGTTTATTATTATTTTTAGGATTATTTTTATTTTTGCAAGCTAGGTAATTTATAAGAAATCAACAAATGGCTGTATTATATCAACTGATGGGTTGTATTTTCAACTTTTGGTTGTCTACAAGGTTGGGGAATTCACCAATGTCATTGGTACAATGCCTCTTGGCTAACCGATTAAATAATCTAATCGATACTATTAGTTGCAACAAGTTACGCGCGACTCCTCTATACATCACATCTAACGTAAGAAAAGAAATGACAAATTATGATGAACATATATTACAAGAACATTTGTAAGCAAACATATATATATATCGCTTTGCTCAACATACCGAACAAAGGTCCTTGATAACTATTTCTGATCATGATCACTTAGAAATTGTACTACACATTGATATACTTCATCCACTGCCTGCATTGTAGATCATTAAACATGAAACATCAAATGATCAAAACAACATCTTCTACACAAATGTTTTAATTTATTTTATTTTGTAAACATAAAAGCAAATTATCTACTGTTACAGCTGATTATTTAATTTTAATTATTATATAAAAAACTCAGGAAATAAAATGACATAGAAGTTAAGATATACCAATCTTCCCCCAACCAAATCATAATGGGCATAATGTGGGCCATCTGGTTCACCAAAAAGTTTGTAGGTAACCAACTTCTCAGGAATCAGTTTTACTGTTTCTGTTCATTTAATCAATAAAACATATTGTCAAAAATATTTCTGTAACTTCTTGAAATAATATACGGTTTAAGACCATGCGTACCGCGTACAGCTTCAGGAGGACATATTGCATCCCGATCACCTGCGATTGCCAAAACTGGGATATTGGTTTTGTGAATGTGATCTTTGTAGAAAAATGTCCCACTTCTGTCAGATAAACCGTGTTCTCTAAGTGCCGAGGCAAGCTGTAACAATAGTTTAGCAGGTATGCTACCTACAAAAAGATTTAAACATATAAATCATAAAAAAAGAAAGATAGAATTTAACTAGTATAAGAAATTATGCACTTACAAAAGCTATTTAAGATGAGTCTCTTAAACAAATCTGGATGCATCATGTCTTGTGCTGATATCATTTGATTAAGCCATGATAAAACATAAGGAGCACGAGATGTAAGAGGATATGCAGCTGTCAACATTGCTCCTAACGGAACAATTGGTAGATTTAAGGCTTGTGCAGGATCAACCTGTGTACGATAAATATATAACTAAAAATCGGATCATATTTTCTCTCAGATGATAAACATTCTCTTGCAACTTACAAGTGGTAGTAATAATTTCAGTGATGTTTTAGAGGATGCATAGTCGAGTGAAGATGCCAAAGTAACAATCGCGGCCAACCCTGGATCTTTTCCTTCAAAACCTTTATCACATAATTCAAAATCAGCTTTCTTAATTATATAAACAAAAACAAAAGAACACAATTTGGAATCTTACCATATCGTGATAGCATTGAATATAGTAAAACGCCACCCATGGAGTGTCCAACAGCAACCAGTTTGCCATCCTCGGGTTGAGTATGGGCCTTTATATATGCCATCTGTGCTTAATGTTGGTAATTTTAGTGCTATCAACATATATTTTAATGTTGTAATCAGATTTGCAGTGAAGACTAAGAGGTAAGGAGTATATGCTTGTATAAACATAACTGGATTCAGAGCTTTCAAAATATGGCTACATACCTAGTCACATGAAGTTTTGTGAAGTTGCTACTGTATGCTGGTGACCTATATGTTGGTTCCGACCTTATATACTAGTATTGACGAATATGTTGGTTCTGTCTTTATACACTAGTACGGCTCTAATACGCGCTGGTATTGATATACACAGATGAAACGTGCATTCAATATATAGTTCAACTACTTTTTCCCCAAAACAAAAACGATCTCATATTTCAGTTAAAATATATGACTTAACTTTTATAAACAGTTGCAGTGCTTAATGAAAAGGTGCATCAGTTCTAGTACTATAAATACTATTTCTATTTCTTGGCATAAGGTTTCGAGTTTTACTTGAGTTATTACTTATACTTGAGTATTGGTTTCCCATATTATCCAAAGTTGATTTTGAGTAACCGAGCCACTAGAAGGTCAAAATATAACTTTTGAAAAGTGATTTGCATACACGATATACAAAATATATCCCCGTTATTTGATTATCCGTACCCTATTACTGGAAATTCCCCAACATTCAGAAAGAAAATAAAGAAGAATGATACAAAAGTAATGAAAGTTAACATGTTAGTATGTCACCTCACCGCAGCAGGAACGTCCTCTTCAAGGTGATGATCAAAATCCCAATCGAATTTGCCAATCAAATCCATTTGCTTTTGCAAACCTTCCATGATTAGTGTCGAACGTTCTTGAAGGTCAAACAATGGTGATGAAACAGTGCGTTGACCTTCCTCAAGAGTATTAACTAGCTTTTGACTCAAGTCCCTTATTTGACTTGCAACACCTGAATCATGTTTCACTTCCAATAAACTTGAAAGCTTTTCCTTTATCTCATTAAACCACTTTGCTAGAAAAGAAATTCCTACCAAATTTGACAGTTGGTCAAATGATTTATTATCAGAAATTAGTCTAGGTTGTCTTTCACTAAAAAAGTCAGATGCTCTATCTGATAGGGTTATTAAGGTTTCAGTTAACTTGGTGACGATCACCGATTCTGGAAATATAGTTGGCAATGAAAATGGTTGTTGGTTAGTTATAACCATCTCTGATTCTGTTTGGGCAGTTTCGTTGTTGTTCGAAGATTGTGAGGCGGATTGAGCATTTTGTGTTCCTGATGCAGAAGCAGCTTCCATTTGATCAGATATTTCATGTGCTGAATGCTCAATCTGTTTACGGTTTGTGGCTTGCATGCTTAAGCCTGAGCCTCGAACCTCAAGAATCCAGGTGTCAAATCCGTGTTCACTCATGTGACGAGCAAATGAAGACTGAAACCAAACAAAATTTAAGCTAAACACTTCAACATTAGAGTTGGAACAGACGGGTCGAATTTTAATAACTTTTTGGTTGTCTGAATTTAAACGCATGGCTTTTAGGTGGTTTTTGAAACTTGTTTGAAATTTGGTGAAACTTGTCCAACAACAACCTTACCCAGTAAATCCCACGAATAGCAAGCTAAGAGTAGGCCAGGTCGAAGGTGAAACTTGTCCGAATATAATAATTCAATCCAAAATCCTGAAGCAAAATAATCAATGTTTTTGCTCCACAATGATAATATAACAAACAATTGATCACATCCGCTAGTCTCACCAGCTGATCTCACCAAATCCTACAACATCCATCCGCTAGTAGCGTATCCCTACGATTTTCGACATCTCAACTCATCCCCTCGTCCGCTAGTCTAACCAGCGGATCACCTCATTTCAAAACAAGTTTCAAAAACTACATACAAGCCACGCGTTCAGGAGATTCAGACCACCTAAAAGTAAATCATATTATTCCTGGACCGGTCGAACTAATAGTCAAATACCAATCCAAATCACATTCTCTTACTCATTACTACTTGATACCTTCATATATTATTTACTTAAGTCTTCATATTTGATCAAAACTACATATTCACATCAAAACATAAAGTATTTGATATTTTGTTTTGACATTAATACGTTATATAACATGTGTATATATTTTTAAGTTTTTATATTGAATAAATAAATAAATGTTACATAATCCGGTTCTTAAATTCCGTTCAATCCAACCAGTGAACCGATAATGCTAACGGTTTAATGTCCGGTCCGGTTCTAAAAACATTATTAAAAGCAACAAACTGATCACCTCCGGTGAGAGATCATAGGCGATTGCATTTGTTCCCACACCTGACAGCAGCAACAGTGGATGCTTTCTATGTACCGCCTAAAATTATCCACAATTTGTACAACAAAATTAATAATAATTTATTAAACGAATGTATAAATTTCGTATACGTTAACAACTTGCCTTCGGAGAAGGAAGGTAACGCCATAAGGCAAGTTTCCAGTCAGAGTTTTTAACAAACACGTAATGTAACTCGTCTGCTGTACATATAGGAGGTTTATTAGAAACCTTCTCGCCGTTTATTTCGGTAGAGAAAGCGCTAACGGTGACGACGGACGTTAACCGGATGGATGACGACGGAAGAAGACGGCGGACGGGGAATTGACGGTAGAGGCGGCGGAAGGCGGTGGATGATGACGTCATTTGGAGAGGAAGGAGAAGGTGATGTGATGTGGTGCATTTGAATTTAACTGTTGAAATGTTATTGTTGAATGGTAACCAAACCTTGTGGAGTGGTACGGAGGCTCAATCAGTAAATAGTGCATGGTTGAAATGTTAGCCGGTTCAAAGGCGGCTAACGCTTCTTTCCTTCACACCCTCTAACGTCATCACTGCACCGTTGTTTAACATCAGTTACGCCAGCCACTCATGCCGCATGCTATGAACAGTTACACACAGTCTAAATAATGTTAGTTTTAAATAAATCCTTTAACCTTGTGCTAAATTATTGTTTTTTCATAGTATTTTTGTAAACTTCTTTTTGAAGACTTAAAGACTCACCAAATAAAAAAGATAATAGATTATTATTATTACTAGATTATACCCCGGGATCGTCCCGGGGTTGAGAAATCTAATATGACATATTAATTTTACATATGAAATAGAATGATTCGCTTTACAGTTACATGCAATAAAGCTTCGGGTAGCACTTAACCTAAAACAATTAAAAATGTATCTCCAATGTTAACGCCTAACCTTAAACAATGTATAACTCTAATATTTTTCTAACCTAAAACAATGTATAAATCCAATGCTAACGCATGTTGAAAATAGAATTCATAGTTACTGATTTGAACATAATTAGTGACTTGCCTATACATGATTAATGATTTATCTGAACACTTTGTTTTTTTTCCTGTATGAAAAAACCCCACAAAAAATAGTCGTTTTTTTCTCCGTTTTTTTTATATAGCACTATGGTACTCGTTGGAAAGATAATAAAACACTTGTTAATTTGGTGTAATTTTTTCTTTAAAAAATCTCGTATATAAAAGATATTAACGTTTAAAAATTATGGGAGGAAACATAAAAGAGAAAAATCCAATTTTATTTTTAAATTTTTTTTCCTAAAATATCTCAATGCCACATGGGATGACACATGGCACATTCAAAGAGGAGAATGCCTCTTTGAATACCATGTCATTAAAATGGTTTTGGTTTATTATATGTATAGATATATATTTTCTTTAATTTTAGTTTGAGAGAAACTATTTAATGTTCTAGTATTTTATAATTATATGTATTAAGTAGGTTGAAAAAAAAACCCTGAATAATGAAATATTAAATAGTTATTAATTAAGATATAGGAATTGTAAAACAATATTTTAATATACGAAAGGATTGAAATTATGAAATAAAATGTGAATGGGTAACACGTAACGCAACCTTTTAGTTATCTACAGTGGAGATGATCTCGGTACCATACCATACTTGAACAGATCCCTCATACCAAATTTACCAAAACTGAACCGAAAATACTGATACCAATTTTTGTACCGGTATTGTTATTACGAATAAATATTAACAAACATTTGAATTTAGAAAATGCATATAAAAATAATAATAATAAATAGAATTCGGACATTGAGTACAGCTTATATTTACAGAATTGAAATGATTAGGCGAATTGTTTTGGGGTTCATAGCTGTCAATTGTTTCCGCGTTGTTTGATTATTTTGTCTGTCTTCCCATATTTCATGATTCATCTCTTCTTATTCTCTTTCCTTCCTTCCTAGTACACATTGTCGTCTCTTCCAGTTGTATATTAGATCTGCATTTTCTTTCTTTCTATCCTTATTTCTTGTACGCAATCACCACTTTCCTTTATAGATGCTCGAATCTTCCCCTTCATTCACCTCTTTACCATCATATAAACACACCCTTTATCTGCATTTCAATATAATGACTAAAAGTTGAAATTTTTAAGCAAAATCTTGAATAAATATTAATTTGGGCATAAAGGGTATTGGAGTAAAGATGGAGAGGCGTCCACATAAGCCTGATTATGTGTCTTTAGGTGTGTTAATGAGTAGGGAATTAAAAAGTGAAAAGATGGAGAAGCCATCTGTCAGATATGGATGCTCTGCTCAATCAAGAAAAGGTGAAGATTATTTCTTGATGAAGACTGATTGTCACAGAGTTGTTGGTGATCCTTGTTCAAGTTTTTCTGTTTTTGGGGTATGCTTGTTTTTTATTTTGTAATGATTATTGATTTGATCATATTTTTATGTTTCATGGTTATGGTTTCTGATTTGTTGAAATTAGTTGAAGTAAGCATCATTGAATCAAATATATATTATGTTAGAAAATGATTTAAAGAGCATTTGATTGTTGTATTTTGATCTGCTTAGGGAGTGTTTGGGATTGCATTTTGGAACATATTATTTGATTCTTGCGTTTTTTCGAATAATCGTTAGCATAGTTGTTAAAAGCCATCACCTCTTGCGCCTAGGCCCATTTTTTAGGCGAGGCGATGCATTTGCGCTTTGAGTCGAGGAAATTGCGCTTTAATTCTCTAGGTGATGGTTTAGGACTTTAGGTAGCTAGATTCCCAAATTCCAAAGAGTTTCCAGCCAAATTCGTTAAACTATGGCCAGATTCCGGCCAGACTTCTACTTTTATCTAAGGAAAACTACTTCTATACACGAATACATCAATATTTTAAAACTTTTGATACTAGCTAGATGAAAGATAGTATTATTTTAATATATTTTCTTTGTTCGCGCCTAAGCCCCAGGCGAGGCCTGTGCGCCTTGAGTGCGCCTAGCGCCTTTGATAACTATGATCGTTAGTCGGTTTTTAGTGTTTGGATAGGGCAAAAGATGATTGATTTGCCCATTGACCATTACACAAAACAATGGTGTAGATGGATCAACTTGATCATTTAAGGGGTATTTTAGATATTTTCTTATGAGGTTGATCATGATTAGTAAAGAATACAAATGAAAGATTTGGATGCACAAGATTATGGATGTCTTTGCCTTTGATATAAAGATGATAAAAGACTCAAAAAGATCAAATCTTTAACCTTTAACTGATATGTATTTTCAGATTTTTGATGGTCACAACGGCGACGCTGCAGCAATATACTCGCGTGATAATCTTTTAAACCATGTTTTGGATGCAATACCAAATGGTCTTAACTGTGATGAGTGGCTTCAAGCTTTACCTAGAGCTTTAGTGGCTGGTTTTGTAAAGACTGATAAGCAGTTCCAAAGCAAAGGTATTACACAAAAAGAATAAATAAGTACATAAATAAGTGCTTGTCTAGAGAGTAGAGACTAATCTTTAAGGCTGACTTTTGAGCAGGACTAACATCTGGAACAACTGCAACCTTTGTGATTGTTGATAAATGGACGGTGACAGTTGCTTCGGTTGGGGACTCTCGTTGCATTCTTGATACATCAGATGGAGTTGTATCTGTGTTGACTGTTGACCACAGGCTTGAGGAAAACACCGAAGAGTGAGTAAAATCCATCATGTTTTAAATTCCCGCCTTCCGGGGTATTTTTTTATTTGAAATGTGAGTTTGATTTAAAATGATGTATTTTAGAAGAGAACGTGTGACGGCTAGTGGAGGGGAAGTGGGTCGACTCAATGTTGTTGGTGGCCCTGAGGTTTGACCTTTATAAAGTCAAAGTAAGATAGTTCTATGGTTGGTTAGCTTCATTTTGTGATGGATTTTGTTGAAATTGTGACAGATTGGACCGCTTCGTTGTTGGCCAGGTGGATTATGTCTTTCTAGATCTATCGGAGACATGGATGTTGGCGAATTTATTGTTCCGATACCATATGTGAAGCAAGTAAAGGTAAAACGACTTATTGAATGGGTCATTTTGATGTGTTTGATCTCATATGGACCAATCAAGAAAAACAAAAAAATAGCTAAAATGTGATGATACATTAAATAAAATAATGTTATTTTCATCTTTTGTGGTGTTCATAGCTTTCGAATGGTGGTGGAAGACTTATAATTGCTTCTGATGGCATTTGGGACGCTTTGTCATCAGAGATCGCTGCTAAATCTTGTCGCGGTTTGCCTTCTGAACTTGCTGCTAGGCAAGTAGTCAAGGTAAACATTGTAACAATTCTATTTTTGGATTATGAGTATTCAAAACTTCGTTTCTGATAGATGATTACTGCAGGAAGCATTAAGAACAAGGGGACTGAAAGATGATACAACCTGCATAGTTGTGGATATAGTCCCGCCTGATAATTCATTGCCGCCACCTTCTCCTCCTCGGAAAACACAGAGCAAGCTTCGATCATTGTTGTTGAGAACCAAGTGTCGTGGTGGTTCCGCTAGTAAACTCTCAAAAAACTCTCAGCTGTATGTATCGTTGAGGAACTCTTTGAAGAAGGTTCAGCAATGCTTGCAGAAAGGTTAGTTTCATCATTTTCGCTTCAATACTACTTCACATCCTCATATTTAGGGGTGTCTGGATTTGCATTATGAAACTGATTATCGAGTTACCTTGTCTTTAAGCTGAGTAGGCATCTTTAGCGTGTCAATACATATATTTTGCTTTTGATTCATTTTTTTCGAATTACGGGTTGCAGTACCTTTGTAAAATAAACAATAATTTTTAAATATTTTCTTTTTGAAACGAATTTTTAAATAATTTAGTTGCTTAATCTTAAAACTTAAAGGACTAGTCGGATGGGACCGTCTACAGAACCAGTCTTGTTGGGTACTCTTCAACCGCCTTTATTTGGATTGGTGGTTGGACCGGATTTTCAAAATTCGTATATACCTTTTTTATATATTTTTAAAATTTTTATATTATTTATGATGTCAAACGGTTTTTGAAAGCGGTCCGACTAATGGACCAGTAAAATGGGCCAAGTTGATGATCAGTCCGTTTGTGAAAACATTGTGGGATTTACTGGGCTTGGTCTGCCTACATCTCACCCTCCTCAGACCCTACCGATAGCTCTGCTATTTGTGGGATTTACTGGGCTTGGTTGTTGTTTGTAGACTTGTATACGAATTATCGAAACTCTATTAACAAAATGTTGGTTTTAGACCAAAGTGTCGATTTGATTTCGTTTAAAAACGTGTAGGTTAGGGAACAATGAGAAGTGTGGTCGTTCGTCTACATCCGGACTGTTCACGTGTGCGGTGTGTCAAGTGGAACTAGCCGCAACCAAAGGTACATCGGGTCATGCTAGTTCCATCTTCTCGACGAGCTCAAAACCGTGGCAAGGTCCTTTTCTATGTGTTGGCTGTCGTGATAAAAAAGATGCAATGGAAGGAAAACGACCTAGTGGAATTAAAGTAGTTTAAACGTTCAATTATAAAGTGACGATTTTGAATATGGAAATTCTTTGGTTTTTTCATTGATAATGAATGATATGTGATTATATATATATACAATTACCAACTTAGGTTACCTCTAACCATCACCACCATTTCACAATCCAACACTCACCTTTTCATAATCCAACATGAGTCTCCTCCAACACTCATCACTTTTGGTTCAAGAAATTATTACTTAATGAAAGTAAATAGTATCCTCTCTAATTGAATTGTACCAACACATCCTTTGTTTTAATTGATGATGCTTCATATATATACACATGAATATATTAATATTAATAATACTAATTATATTCTAACACCCAAATCTCCATTACAAACCAATTTCTCTGTGCGCAACCTTCTTCCACTATACCGGCATTTTTCAAGTAATATTCTTCTTTATTCCTTTGAATTTCATCAAAAGTTAAACCGGAAATTTATTCTTGTGTTTCATAATTTTTTGTTGATTAGAACCATAACGATGACGCTCATCCTTAATAATTTTAATCGGAATCGGCAACTTCAATTGTATCATTTAAAAAAATATATATTTTAATCTTCCTCCAGGCCTTGATCGATTGAATTTATTCAATTGGTAATGGAATTTTACAAAATTTGTGGCAGGTTCTTTGATTGCGTTTTCGCGATGTGATTCTAACAATAATTTCAATTCCTTTAAAGGATTGTTGTGTTTATCTTAGGTAACTATGAATATCTCATGTAGATTTGGATCAAATTTCATAAATTCCCCGCTAATTTTTAACATAAGGTTTACATTTCTTTTATAGATTTAATCAAATTTCACAAATTCGCTAATGAGTTTGACATTTTTCAATACAAATTATGATTATCAGTATGTTAGCATGTTTGATTTAAATCGATTTTCACACATTACTACTCATTTTGACGTTATTCATTAACTATGATCATCATCTGTTAGCATGTTGCTTTTGAATGGGAAAAAAAATACTTTTCTACTGAAAATTGGTTCATATTTCCTTTTAAAACGGTTCTTATGTTCCGTTTCTATGCATTCCTACATAATTGTAATTTGTTGTTTTTATTAGATCATAAGTAATGGTTCATGCACTTTAGGGGGCATTTTCCGCCACATCATTATTATAAGGCCCTTCAAAGAAATGTGTAATGGTTAAAGCCACTTAATGTCCATTTTAGTTATTACTTTCCATATTTTTTATCCTATTTGAGTATTATACTAGAAATGTTCCACCCTCTTAATGCCCATATAATGCCCAAGGGGATGGTGTTGGGGGCATTATCATGCTTATTCATGTCCCTATAATGCCCATTACACATGGTCTTAGATTATAAGGAGTGGAGGGGGGAACAGAGGGGCGTGATGCGCCATGTGACACTTGTGAACCCGTGTTTGAAAGATGAAAATTGTGAGGAGTGGAAGGAGGGGGTGAAAGAAAAATTATTATTATTATTATTATTATTATTAGTTGTGTGTTAGAATTAAAAAAAAATAATAATAATAAAAAACAAGCCAATCACAAGCCTCCACCTACACCCTACCCTTGCCCCACGCCCATGAAGATCTCCCCGCCCAAGGGGCCCCCCCCCCCCCCCCACCCCCCCCCCCCCCCCCCCCCCCCCCCCACACTCCGGACACTCTTAAACTAATTGTAGAATTTTCATGTGTTGTGTTCTTGCATCTTTATTATTAACAAGAACGCAATTTTTAAACTTCTTCATTATTGGATCAAGTTAAATTATGTTTCTAAAATAACAAACCGAGTACTCATCGTTTGACGATAACATTTAACTAATGATTTAAACATGCTTATAAAGTACAGCCGATTTCAAGGTCTGGTGTTCTACCCTTCATTATCATAGAAAGATAAGAAAAATAAACGATACAGCGGAAACCAAGCAATTTCTTTTGACATTGTCATGCACTCTAAATGAATTATGGATTTATTGAAGCGTGTTTACATATTAATAAGATCAAGGGCATTGAGATTGATTGTTCAATGTGACAAAATTAACGTTGGAGTAACGCGCAAAACATATTTCAATTAAATTGTTTAAAAGACTTTAAAGATACTAAGTATAAGTGAGTTCAACCTGTTTTATTAACGTCCATGTTTAAATTTACTCATTTAATACATTCCCATTACTAATATATACAAAAATCAACAATTTCTTACCATAGCTCAATTATTTTCGCATCTCATAGGGTTATATAAACACATTTATAATCAAAATCCCGCCGCAACGCGCGGGTTGACGTTAACTTGTTAATATTAATAGGTTGTGATAATGTTTTGATATTCAAGTACAATTGAATGAATATTGAATAGCCATGTAACTACAGTTTATTTTAATTTCTTTTTCATGTGATTAAAGTATTCCTTTATGTATGTAAGCGAAGAACATAATGTTGTATAGGTTTTAAAAAAGAAGTATAATTCATTCTTTGGTACATTTTTAATAGTTTTAGGTTCTTTTAAAAGTTGAAGATGATATTCATATCACAGACAAGCTACATACATAGGAGTGATAATGGGATGGAAGCTCCTTTTAGTCCTCTTTAAAAAAAAATCAGCCGACTCAAATCTAAAACGCAAGTTATCAACCCAGCAATTTTTTTTAAAAGTATAGCAATATAGTATGAAAATGAAAGAGGATGAAAAACTTGTTTTTATGGTATAGTTTTTTTTTTAAATAATGTCGTATGAAAAAGTATGGCCATTTTAAAAATGAGGTGAAACTTTAATGACGAATGAAATTACCATCGTGCCCCTGATTATCTAATTTAATCTATGGTTAATAATTCTTCTTATACTTTTTACGCTAACCTTTTTTTACGTAGCCTCGCCCTTTTTAACACTATTTACCATGATAATCTACTTGGCAAGTGGAACGCCACCATTGATAAGCAAGTTCCATCTTATCAAAAGATAAAATTTTGAAAATGTTACTCTTGATGGATTTCAAAGCACTTCGGTTTAAATTATCTATAATATTTAATTGAGTGACAGTTGAACAGTGCTATAATATTATTGGCCATTTAAGTAGGGCCACAGGCCACGTGACTAAAGAAGAAAAACAAGCATCTAATTTGTGAGCTTAAAAAGAAATTAATGATCTATCAAAAGGCCCACTTAAAGTTGAAAAAAATAAACGCTTAATTGTGAGCCCAAAAAGAAATTAATGGCCCATCAAAAGGCCCGGTTAAAGTTTGATGAAAGCTCCAAACACATACTATTATATTTATATTTCAAGTAATTCAAGACGAACATGTACCATATTTATTTTGCTAACGTGCACCAACGTTTAACTTTTATAGTCTCCTTATTTTGTACGGTTTGTTTTTTTTTCCTTTTGTAGGAATGAGCATTTGGTACGTGAAACTCGTACTGAAACGGTACTTCCGGTAGTGGTATGTTGTTATTAACACGCAGGACGATTGCCATAATAATAAAGTCCACCAAACATTCAACGAAACAGATGCCCACGCAGCGAAGCGCGGAAAACTAAACACTAGTTTCAATAAAATCTAATATTTGATTAGGCTCCCGGTTTGATTCGGTTTTTATTAATTTACTTATGGATCAAAACTTTGGGCTTCGGCCCAATCAATATAAATTTTTTTTCATTTTTTATATAAATTCATGGACCTACACCTAATATCCTAAGAGCATTCACATCCCTTCCACCAAATCTCATTTATTAAATTATACTAAAAATCACTACTTCACCTCTAAATCTTCTCTATTCTAATTAAAATAATACGAGTAATACTTTTTCATACTTTTATCATTATATTTTCTCTCTCCCCACTCACAACTACTTACAAAAATATTAAAATATATATAGCGGTGAACAGTAGCTTTTCATATATAGGGTGGAACAGTACTTCTACAAAATATTTTCTCTCTCCTCCACTCACAAACATTTACACTCACCCCATATAATTTGGTGGACACACTCACATACATTTGGTGGACCAAATGTGAATGTTCTAATGAACATAAATAAAGTTAGAGGTGCACAAACCGGGTTTTTTTAATAATCGGTTCTGGGTAAGATCAGGTATCACTTTGACTGGGTATTGAAAGAACCGGTTCTAGTTTTGATTTCGGTTCCCAGCATAAAAATGCATACATGGTATACCCGGTTTCGGTTTTTCAATACTCGGTTCCAGGTATATCGGGTATTAAAAAAAACAGGTACACCGGGTATGGAAAAAACCAGATATGCCGGGTATTGAATTCTTTTTTATACAATCACGTCAAAGGGTAGTGCGACTTAGATGATTATACGTGGTTGTAGAGTTCTTCGGATGAGACGCGTCAATCTTGGGTTGTCGAAGTGGTCAAATGGCAACCCCTCTTGAATCACGAAGTGACCCATTCTTTCTCGGACCGCCTCAACATCAAAATGTCAAATAGTCCCGTTGCTTGACATATACTTTTTGGGTATTCGGAAAACCCGGTTACGGTTATTAGGAAAACCTGGTTCCGAGTATTAAAAAACCTTGTTACAACCGGGTATAAATCGGGTCCGATTTTTTATATAGAAATCTATACTCTATGCGTACCCGGCGGGTAGTGTCGTGTACGGTTCCGGATAAAAAAACGGGTTTTAATACCCGGTTTCGGTTTTTTTTTCTGGTTCTAGTTCCGGTTCCGGTTTTTTGTGCACCTCTGATTAAAAGTCTTGTTTTGAATTTGAATTTATAAAATAAGTAGCAAGTAGAAATGAGGACATTTTATTGGTTATTAGGTTAGATGCATAGAAATAAATAGGCATGGTCATTTTGGTAATTTATCGATAGATATTATATATATATACAAATAGCAAAGATTCATGTGAGAGGCGTTTACTATTCCCCTCAATACAACCGCTTGATGCGTCTTCTAGGTCACCGTACAGGTCCTTTATGCAGCTTACTTACCTGCTGAACTGGTATGTGGCTTTACCCTCTACATCTGTCCGTCTCCATCTATGTGCTTCCATAAATCCAAATCTTTGTTGCTCTCCTTTATGAGGCGGTTGTTTCTGATGCCTCATGCTGGCTGTCTAATGAGCCCTAATTTTGCCCACTGTTACCGGTTATCTCTGTTACGCCGACCGTTGTTGCCGGTTTCATTTGTGAAACCCTAGGTGACCTCTGGTATGCGGCAACTCAACGACGACCTTTGTATTTTTTGGGGTTTTTTGACTCCAAAAAAACGAGAGATGAAATTGCTGTTTTTCTAGGTAACTGTATTTTTGGGGGTTTTTAAACCCGGTTGTTACGGTGTGGAGGGCAAGAACGAGCCGTTTCCGGCGGGGCCGGTTCATCCGCCCCGTGTTAGGCGGTGGTGGTACAACCGCCCACGCCCGGCTCCATAATGATGACTATCATTTGCCTAACAGCTATGTTGGTTCGATTATGGGTTGTTGTCTTTGTTGTGAAACCTTAATTTTTGGTATAATCTCTGATGTTGGTCTACTTTATGATGGGGGGTGTAAGCCATATATCCTTGGGATAGCTTGAGCCTTTGACACTGTTGTATTCATTGACTATGCTAATTATGATGATGCATAAGTGTCCGCTGATCATTATGGTATTTATAGCGTGTTCAGCCGATGATGACATCATCGTTTTTCCATAGCTATGGCGCTTGCTATTGGCTTTGCATACTGGCTGTGAAGGCGAAGTCAATAGTAATGTACTGGCAACGCAACCACCTGATTTGTTGCCATCTTTCGTATGCGCTTTGCTTTTCTTAAATGGTAGGTGGTTACAATATTTTTGGTTTTGATTATAAGGGTTTGATACCCTGATTTCTTGCCGCATTGGTCGATGATGGCTATGATATACTCGCCTGAGACCCTAACTCCGTTGTTGCCGGCCGCCATTCGGCGTAGCCTTTGGTAGCAGAGTTTTCACTGTCGATTAATGGGGTTTGTTTAACTTGGTTTTGTATCGGATGATTTGGGGGTTTGTGTTGGCAGCCGTCTATGTGTGTGCGGTTACGTGTGGCGATGATGATTTGATAAGACCGGAAAAATGTAGCCTTGGCGTGGCAGGGATGGAGGTCGGTAGGTGTTTACCCACAACCCCTTGCAGCCACTGTATGCTACACGACTTTCGCTTCTGAGCCTAAGAACAAGTGAGGTTACTGTCGACTTTCTTGCTTACTTTCAAACTTTCGACTATGATGATGAACCTGTGCATAGGCGCAAACTTAGGTTAGCCATGTACGTTCATCTGAGCCTCGATCTTTTAGTCAAACACTCGAATGACATAACTTTCAAATCATACAAAAAAATGCATTCGATAATCGACACAAGGTGCCGTAATTTAATTCTCTTCCGATCGTTCTCCGAATAACGACAGCTTATTTACTAGACACTTCTCCGTTCTTCGGTCTAATCAGTGGGAAGTGTCGACGAGATCTACGCATTTTTCCACCAACTGAATGCTTTTATATCAGATTATTCGGTTAGAAAATCTGTAAGTATATGTTAGGTTATGATTATGTTTATGTTTGATGATGTGATTGAGGATTAATAATGTGGATGAATTTTGTTCTGTTATTGTCTGATTGGTTTAGGTTTATACTCACAGTTCAGTTTGTTGATTAACAGTATTTAAGTGTTGATGAAATAGAGCTGGTTAGTTACTTAGTTAAGTGGTTATTGTTGCGTTTAGCGATGGAAGTGACGATGTGTGAGATGAATCCATTGCATTTTGTATGGTTGCTTCAAGTTTATACATCCAATTGATTTTCTTTATCAGTACTGTTAATAGAGTTACTTACATATTAGTGATTATTATGTTTAGCAATGTAATTGACAGTCAATTGAATTTGTTAGTCAATACTGTAAAAGAGTTGATAATATAGAGTTAGTTAGTTAGGTGGTTATATTAAACGATGTAATTGAGTTTCTGAATCAGTACTGTAGATAATAGAATATACTGCATCTTGGTATGGTTGCTTCAACTTTATACAGCAAATTGAATTTCTTTATTAATTCTGTTAGTAGAGTTACTTACATAGTTAGTGACTTGGTTAGGTGGTTATTGTTATGTTTAGCAATGTAATTGATATGGAGTTAGTTTCATAATGGCTTATAAAACAATTTTGATCGTATATCAATACTATAGTTTGCGTTTATGCGTTATGTTGCCGCCGCAACGCGCGGCGGGTGTAACCATTACAAAACATGACTATCCGGTTTACCAGTTGCGCGTTGTGTACGCGCGACAGCCATATGAGACGCAGTAACCCGTTCGTCCCCGCCGCGGCAACGCGCGGCGGGTATAAACCTAGTTAGGTAACAAATGTTTAATTGATATCGATAGCACATGGTAGAGCAACATAATATTAATTCCAATTGCAACCCCACAGTGTGGAAGGGTAAACATGAACATGAAAGCTGCCCCTCATTAAAACCAAACATCATAAATTGGGCACCTATGTAGTTTTGCCAGTCTTGTGGCTGTTGGTTGGTTTGTTGGTTTTAGGATGCCAGCAGGATGATGAGTCCCTCTCAGTCATACAATATGTAATGTTGCGTATAATAATATTTATACAAATAAATTTGAAGGTGGCTATTTGTTTATTGAGTCATAACTCAATGAAACAAAGAATGTAAACTCAAATTGCACCCGTCCCCCACCTTTGCGATCGAACTTGCTTGTTGTGTGTCGCGATTGATTTGTTTGTTGAACTTCATGAAGCGAAGTCAAAGGCGCTACAAGGCCCCATATATTGATTTACCTTTTCTTCAAGTCACACTCTCTCAAACCGTGTCTAAAACCTCACCTTCAATTATCTTTGACACTTCGATCGTTTTTAACTTGGTTTTGAGAGGTGAATACATTTATTGATAGGTTTCTTCAACCTTTTAAAGCCTTCTAATTTTGAGATGCCACATGTAACATTTTCAAACACGTCATAGTTTTATGGTTTGATGGGTTTTTTTTTTTTTTTTTTTTTTATTAAAGCTTGTGTATACTTATATTTTTTTTATTTAGTTAATGTATGATGAGTATCTAATATTTTTTAATATGAATTGTAATATTTAATTACTAGTTCTTGATAAGCAATTTAAAAAGAAAATCAATAGTAGGTTTTCAATCATAAATTGTCACTTCCTAACTTGTGAATGGATAGGTCTCTAATTTGATTTGATAATTTTGTGAAGTAACTCTATAGATTGATTTAGTATATAGAAATAGATTTCCAGCCATCTTAATTCATTTCAACTATAACCATTTAGTACTTTATTACTAAAATGAAAAGTCTAAACCCGAACCCGTTTTTACTCCACCCACATATTCTTCATCTCTATTAAGTATTATCTCCTGCACCATGCATAATTTTATTCTCGATCCACTACTGAACATCAGGGTAATGCATTTTTTAAATCCATTCTAAATTTGATTAGCATAAATAACGAATATAAGTTTATCGTGTTGCTGGTTTAAATTCATGATATTAAACAAAATTCGGCATGGCTAACCTAACCACTCAAACCATGGTTGATTGGTTCGACATGTATAACTTGAGTCTGGTTTCATTAGTAGTAACTTGTCATATGTTTTCCAAAAACTCACATAAGCTAACAAAACCTATAGCTTTTGCATTAAGTTTAATGAAGGGTCAAAAAGCTCCAAGGTAAAACATGATTTCAAATTTTCAATACATGCAACAAGCCCAATATATGCCAAAAGCAAAAAATGGTTGAAAGCTTAGTGACGAAGAAGAGTCATGTAGAAGTCTGTTTTTTTTTTCATAAATGAAAAACGACTTGCAAATTCGCTGATTTCAAGAAAGCCGTTTGGACACGGGGACAAAATATCATTCATGGAAAGGAAAAGAAAAAAGGTAAAGAAAAAAAAGAAGATTGTTCAAAGATTCAATGCAACTTATATAAATTTATGTATAAAAGTATATTGTTAGGTGATTTAATTTGTAGTGCAATAGAGACGATGTATCTATAAGATTTGTATTAATTTGCTATATTTTAGATTTACGTTAAAATGATTATGATACTTAAGACTTTTGACATTTCTAATTGCATTAAAAAGATTGTGTGGAAAATTCAATTTCTAGATAATTAGAGATTAGCTAGTGATTATTACTAGGTAACATCTCAAATAGAGCCCTTCAATAATCGTGCTTTATACGCAGGAAACAATGATGTAAGATAGCGTTTGGTATGAAGGAATCAAAGATGAAATGGAATAGATCATTCCCATGGAATGAAATTAAACATGTTTGGTTACCATGTAGTAATGGAATGGATCATTACATAAGGAATGAGATTCCTTCCATTTTAAGAATTTTCATTCCTTGATAAGCTGGTGTTTTTTTTTTCATTCCTTCAAGGAATGGAAACAAATATATTATTATTATTATTATTATTATTATTATTATTATTATTATTATTATTATTATTATTATTATTATTATTATTATTATTATTATCACTACAACCCACCATCGTTGTCATCATCCAACCATCACCGCATATTGCCGCCACCCACAACCATTGCTAGAATCGTCGTAACCCACCATTGTCACCACCGTCCAACCACCACCACCACCTGCGTCACTGCCACCCACTGCCTCCACCACTGTCATCGCCACCACCACCCACCGTCACCGCTGCAACCCACCACTGCCGTCGTCGCCCACCCAAAAATCGTCACCGCCATCGCCCACTGCCACCACCACCGTTGCCGCTGCCGCCGCTACCCACCACCACCGTCACTGCCGCCACCCACCACTCACATCGATTTTATATTTTCGTTTTTTCTTACATACCAAATAACACAAAGTAAGAATTCATTCCATTCCCACATGATAACCAAACAAGACATGGAATGGTAATGATCCATTCCATTACCTCTCCCATTCCATTATCTCTTCCATTCCATTTCCTCTCTCATTCTATTACCCCATACCAAACAGAAAGTATTTTCTAGTGTTTTTGAGTGTGTAATGATTTATATGTCTATGTCTATGACAAGTATGTTTAGACGTATCCTCTTTGGTCATAATCGGGTGTATAAATCTTCTTGTTAGACGTAGACTGCGTATAAGCTTTAGATATATGAACATATCGGTACTAAAATATAGCAATGATTTAAAACTGTTTGTACACGAACTCTTAAATCAATAGCTTGCGACAATTGTGCTAAATGTAATCTATAGAACTATGAGACTTGAACTCTAAAGTCATCGGAAGAGCCACCTTATCACACACATGACCAACAGTTGAAAGTTCCTTTGACGATTAGCGATTACTTAATAATGACCGATCTTAACCTGTTTCTCATGTCAATTATCAACCATCTAATCAATCTCCTCATGTTGTAGTACTAGTGTTTTTGTTTTTCCAAAATGGGAATTTGGTTGTCTTGCTAGTCTTTTTTTAGTTATTATTATCATTATTTATGTAAATCAACCTTGTATAACTTTAATTAATTTGGACTCAATAGAATTGCCAAATTTTCGATTATCTAACCACCTAAGCATAAATAAGTTTTGACATCTTTGTATTTGTTTTTCCGATTTTTTTTAATGGCCAACAAATCTATCACGATCACTCGAAGGATGAAACACGCCTTTTAAAACCTTTTAAAACGTAAATTCATTTTCATTTACAAACACGTAAATCAGATCATAAACACGTGAGTAATGGGTTCTGTTTTCGTCTTAACTAAATCATCTAACATATTAAAAACTAAAATCAGATATATACTTTAATACTTTATATCATATTATATAATTTATATTTATATTCAAATAAAAATAAAAAACATTTGTGAACCAAATAAAAGCAACATAAAACGACCAAAACTCCAAGTCGACAGATAAGACAACTATGCATATCACCCGTTAATATAACCAAGTAACCAACTTTCCTACCACACCTATACTCCACCACCACAATGTCACCACCACCATCACCATCAACACCACCACCACCACCACCGTTACGCCACCGTCATCCCACCACCACCCTCCTCCTCCTCCTCTCTCTCCTCCACGTCACCACCAACGCCACCACCCCACCACCACACCCCGACCTCCCCCCACTCCTCGCCTTCAAATCCACCTCCGACCCATCCAACAACCTTATTTCCTGGACCAACTCACCCAACCCATGTAACCACACCACACCCTTCTACGGTGTCTCATGTCTCCACAACCGAGTCACCGGACTCGTCCTTAACCACCTCAACCTCCACCACCGATTCAACTCACTCACCTCACTCGTTAAACTCCGTATCCTCTCCTTAGAACATAACCACCTCACTGGCCCTATCCCTTATAACCTATCTAACCTCACCTCATTAAAACTCCTTTCCTATCCCATAACCATCTCTCCGGCCACCTCCCACCCTCGTTACCGTCGTTATTCCGTCTAGACCTCTCCCACAACAACTTTTCGGCAATGTCCCTTTAACGGTCAACCGTTTGACCAAGTTGTTGACTTTACGTCTAGAAAATAACCACATTACCGGTTCTATTGACTTTTTAAATTACCCAACTTGCATGATTTTAATATCTCCATGAATAATATTACCGGGAAAATACCGGTCACTCTTGCAACATTTCCTGTGTCTGTTTTTTTTAATAATTCGGGCTTGTGTGGGTTACCGGGTTTGGAATGTGCCCGACCGATATACCGTCGTCTCCTGTGGTGTCGTCTACTCCGACTTCGCTACCTTCCACGGCCGTGTTTGATAAGAATAATAATCATGGTAATGGAAAAAATAAAATTGGTACGCTTGCAATCGTCGCGATTATTATTGGGGATGTGTTGGTGTTGGCGTTGGTTTCGTTGCTTCTTTATTGTTACTTCTCAGGTAAAATGTACTTTTTTTTAACGGCAAACTAACTTACTCTTAAAATAGTTATTTATTTATTTATTTAAATGCATTGGTTTTGTTTTTTTCTTTAGTGTTATTTATTGGGTAAAGCAAACTTGTTTTATTTTTTAAGTATTTTTATTACGGCAAACTAACTTATTATTAAAATATTTGTTTACATTTACTATGTAGGTAAAAAAGTTGAGCGAACGAATAATAATGTTGTAAAAAAGTCGGAGAAATCAGTGTATCCTAGTTCGACGGGGAGTTCGTTTGAGAAGGGGAGAATGGTCTTTTTTGTGGGTACGAGAAGGTTTGAGTTGGAGGATTTGTTGAGGGCGTCAGCTGAGATGTTGGGGAAAGGGGGGTTAGGGACGGCGTACAAGGCAGTGTTGGACGACGGTGATGTGGTGGCGGTGAAGCGGTTGAAGGAGGTGGCGGTTGGTGGTAGACGTGAGTTTGAACAACAAATGGATGTTTTAGGGAGGTTAAGGCATCCTAATGTTGTTAGTTTGAAGGCTTATTATTTTGCTAAAGATGAGAAGTTGCTTGTGTATGAGTACATGACTAATGGGAATTTGTTTTGGCTTCTTCATGGTAAGTTAACTCTCACCGTTAATATTTTATCCTAGTGATGCTCTATTGTTAATTGGAATATTAATCATAAATTTATTGTATATTTCTTTAGGGCACGTTAAAAAACCGTAGAGTTTACGTAACACACTTATAGGTTCTGATTAACAAATATAGTAAACAGTTAAATAATCACCTACAAGTACAGAAGTACTTACATAGCAATTTCATATAATTAAAACCACATTCTAGTATTTGATTTTTGATTTATATGATATAATAAAATAATAGATGATTTTAACACATACTTTTAAAAGTATTCAACTTGTGTATGAAAACTTTATGTAAGATAAAACTTTTTCGAAATGAAAGTGATTCGTTATCTTCGTTGTTAGTTGTTGATGAATGATGATAGTGATTTTTATTTTATTCTTAGTAAACATTTTCTAATATTTTTGTTTGATAATATATGTGCGTATTCTTGCGTTGAATTGAAGCTTAGGACCAAAACAGGAAAAAATGCAAGGTCAAAAAAGGAAAAATAGCATAAAAGTCAGAAGTAGTTTACTAAAGTAGGTTGTGAAATTAATGAGCATCTGCAAGTGAAATTAAGTTTTCTTTTCAAGTAATAGGTCCATATTTAAACTTATCTAGTATCGGGTGGTGACTTCTTATACTTATCGTACGATGGTGTAATAAGTATGTAAGGTGTATAGCCACTTCCTCGCTAGCTTAGTAAAATAAAATTTTCTGTTGATCATTAAAAAAAATAGGTCCATATTTATTATTATTTAGATACTTAAATTTAATAAAAATCACTAGTAAATTGCGAACATATTCGATGGACTAGGTTGCAAACACCCTTGTTTTATTGCTTGTTCTTTGATCCAAGTCATAATCTTGGTCCCTTTTTTTTGTTTTATAATCCCTCATCTCTTTCTTTTTCTTTATGTGCCCCCACAATCCCTCTTTTGTGTTAACAACGCCGTTAGTTATGTACTTTACACTTTTCATTCATTAAATTTTCCAATGTCGCTATTTTGTTAATAGTTCTTCTAATGTTGTAAAGTACCGAACATTCAACAAAACCAATAGTTTATTATCTTAATAAATCAATCGGGTGTAACCAAAAGGATGATATCGTCAATTTCTGTTTAAGCATCAAATTACATTTTACATAACTTTTAGGTCATGGGTGTACTCTAACATTTGGGGTGTTAACGGTGACATAACATATTAATCGATGTTGTGCACCACTCCGGCACTCCCACTTTGTGTTAAGGGCGTTAAAGGGTTCATATGTTAGTTAATATGTTAACATGTTAATAGAATGTTAAGAGATCTAATTATTTTTGTTTCCTTTTTTAAAGCAAAAATCATTAAAAAAAATAGTGTCAGATGGAGTTAAACCATTTTCTTAAGGAGCGGTGCATTGAAATGGAGAAAATTAGTGATATGGAACCTATGTGGAGTTAAGAAGAGTTAAAGTATACCCAAAGTCCTTATAAATTCCTTAATACAAAATATGTAAATCAAAATTTAATGGATGTATTGTTTCCTATGTAACAGGTAATAGAGGACCAGGAAGAACACCATTGGATTGGTCAACGAGGCTGAGGATAGTTGCTGGAGCAGCTAGAGGGTTGGCCTTTATTCACACATTCAACCCATCTCTTAAACTCACACACGGCAATATTAAATCCACCAATATCCTCCTCGATAAATCGGGCAATGCCTGCGTCTCCGACTTGGGCCACTCCGCCATTACCCCATCGATTGCCGCCCACGCTCTGTTGGTTACCGTGCGCCTGAATTACTATCGGCAAACAACCGAAAATCCACTCAAAAGTCTGATGTGTACTCTTTGGGGTCCTATTGATGGAGATTCTCACTGGAAAATGCCCGTCCATGGACAATAGCGGGCTTCTGGACCTACCAAGGTGGGTCCGGTCTGTGGTGAGAGAAGAATGGACCGCGGAGTTGTTTGATTTGGAGTTGATGAGGTACAAGGACATTGAAGAAGAGTTGGTGGGCTTGTTGCAAATTGCTTTATCGTGTACAGTGGACGCACCTGAACAACGACCCACCATGGAGTATGTCGTGAAAATGATTCACGACATAGAGGGAGTCAAGGTGCCACCGGGTCGTGACGCGGCCGACTCAGGCTCTAATTCGCCTTAGGTTTATCATGGCATGATGAGTCAACTACTAAAACTGTTTTCTATTTGTTATTTCGAGATGATACAAAATTAAGTTAAATGTATCCTCCTATTAACTCATTGTAAATCATGCGTAAATTCTCTCAATTTACGTGAAATATCGTGTGCTAATTGATTTTATTAATTATTTCTTAAAAGACTTGTAACTTTGTATGTAGTTTTCTTTTACATCTCTCGTTACAATTAATGGGTATATGTTTTGACTTGTATATAGTTATATGAACTGTATGTAAAACTACGTGTAGTAGTTTAATAAAAAAGTGAATAAGTGACTATCACCTAAGCAATGTAGCACTTACTCACTTTTCCTTCAACTTGTGTAATTGTTTCACTAATCAATTTAAATAAAGAAAAAAAAATGATAAAAAACAAATAAAGCTTATGTGTTTTATTCTGACTGGTTTCTTCGCCCCAATATTACCTTAGTCTAACATAGTGGTAGGATCAAATACAAAACAAATTTTCTATAAAAACCATAGGAACCATTAAAGAGTGCCATGTGGCATCCAATTTATTTGAACTTAAGGGTAGAAATGTAACTTTAATCTTATTAGTTATATGAAAATCCCTATAAATATGTCAACTAACAATCAGTTTTTTTCCAGTTTTTTTTAAATACTTTTGGTTTTCAATCTCGTCCTTGTCATTGAAAAAATCTAAAATCCCATACACCCTAGTTACTTCTCAGAGAAGTGCTGATAAATTTCATTATGTGCTAATATAATTCTCCACAAACAAAAGTGCTGATATATTTCACATTTGTGCTAATATCATTTATGTTGTCATTGAAA